>JAAMXY010000517.1:17783-57513 GCA_019677205.1 Pinguiococcus pyrenoidosus | reverse complement strand
CAGACCCCTTCCGGCCCGTCCTCGGCAGCGCTGCGCCGGCGATAGTGAACGCGCTGGTGCAAGTCATCCCGCGCCATGGCAGCCCGGACGCGGAGAAAGTGGTGCGGAAAGCCTTACGAAAGCTCGAGTCCGAGTTCCAAGAGGAGCAGATCCAGCTCCAAGAGCGCGGCACAGCTGAGGCGGATCGAGCCGCGCACAGGGCGGCGCACTGGCGCCGGAGACAGTGGCTCAGCCAGTCTGTCTTGGGCGTCACCGTGTGGCGCCGCAAGCTGGAGTTCATCTTAGAGCTTTGTGTTGCGCAGGACGCGGCCAATTGGGTCTATAAGTACGGAGAACAGGGGCGCTTTGGCCTGCCGCTCTCAGCTGGTACGAAATTTGGTGAACCGCTGCGCTGCAAATGGCGGTAACCTCCTCGACGCAGACGATCCGCTGACGACGCTGCAGCGTGCGCAGTGCTTGATGGCCCTCTACGTCATGGGCGCGCACCGGGACAGCAGCGAGGATGGTGGAGAAGAGGCTCCCGCGGTGGACTTCGTTGATGCAGAGGTGCTTGAGGTGCTCGAGCTCGCGCGAGGCGACTCGGTGCGCAGCGCCCTGGAGGAAGTCACGGACTTGGGGGTGAAGTACTCCGTGCCAGACTGGTTTGCAGAGCGATTGGAGCAGCAGCTGGGGAGAGACGTTGCAGAGGGCTTTCTCAGGGTGTCCAACGAGCCAGGGCCCACGGTTCTCAGGCACGTAGCCCTACCTCTTGAGCTGCTCCCGCAGCTCGGAGTCGCTGACGTCGCTTCAACCAGGTTGAACCCGCTTCGCACCTCCAGAGAGCAGCTCATTCAGGACCTGTCCGAGCACAAGTACGTGGGATTGGCGTCGAAGGACAGTCCCCTGTGCGTTGTGCTGGAGAAGAACGGCCAAGCCAGAAGGGCCTCGCTGCAGAGCTTGCAGCTGTGGTTGGACGGGCACTTCGAAGTGCAGGCGGAAGGGAGCCAACTGGCGTGCCTCGCGCTACGACCGGAGCCTGGGATGACCGTGGGTGACTTCTGCGCTGGCAGAGGGGGGAAAGCGCTGACCCTGGCGGTGCAACTTCAGTCGGATCCGGAGAGGCCAAGTCAGATATTTGCCTACGACGTCGACGAGGCAGCGCTGAAGCAGATACCAGCCTCCGCAAAGCGCTCCGGTGTTGAGCAGTCCGTCATTGTGGATCCATTTAAGAAGCATCTTGAGAGGTATGACGACGCGGCACGTACGGGATTGTGGCGTCGATCACCTCATAGAGAGAAACCCGTGGTGCGCTTCTAGGGCTGCGAAAGAGCGTGGTGTCGATGGTGTCGATGGTGTCGATGGTGTCATCGTCGACGTACCCTGCTCCTCCAGCGGAGCTTTGCGGAGGCACCCATCGCTGAGGTGGCAGATGGAGGCGCAGCAGCCGCAAGGCACAAAGGCTTTGAAGCTTCAGATTCTAGAGGAAGCAGCTCGCCTCGTGCGAGTCGGAGGGGTGCTCGTGTACGCCACTTGCTCGGTCCTTGCCGAGGAGAACCAGGAAGTCGTCGACGCCTTCCTCAAGACGCATGTTGGAACGTGCTTCCGAGAACTGGACTTCAATGAAGAGGATCTCAAGTGGGGTTGGAACCCGGTCCAGCTTCAGAACGCGCTGCACCATGCACCGGAGAAGGATCTCCGCCTTCCGGTAAGCGCTGCTTTCGGCCTCTCTTGGTTGAAGCTGCCCTGCGGATTCGCCGGATTCGCCAGATTCGCCAGATTCGCCTAATTCGCCCGTGTTTCCCGCAGGCCAACTCACTGCTGCTACTTCCGAATGTGCAAGGCTCGTCGTACGATGGCTTCTTCATCTCTCGGCTAGTGAGACAGGCAACAGACGAAAACGAACGCCTTTGATTCATCGCTTCCCCACGCTCTCCTCGTCGTTGCGCGGCGAAGGCCTCGGCAACTCTGCGAAGGAAGTCCCAACAGTCCTGCTGCTGCTACCAGCATAGAAGAGGAAATGCAGGAAAAAGAGAAAGAGAAGGAAAGGAAAGAGAAGACAAGAGAAAAAGAAGAGAAGGGACTCGCAAACCAAAGGAAGGGGAAACCTCGGAGATCCAGCCTACTATCTACTACTATAGTCCTCCCTCGGCGAGGCCGGAGCCCATGCCCACAGCAACTACTCTTCCGCTTCCCAGCCGAGTGCCGCAGCGGCCATCCCCACGGACGTGTCGTCGCCGTCGATCGCCTGGCAGTTGTGAATCGCGTAGCGAAGCTTCTGCTTCATGATCTCCAGCGTCGAGTAGCCGGGGAGCTCCAGGCTGAAGAAGCACGTGTGCGCCACCGGCAAGAAGGAATCTGCCGGGGCTCGGTTGAAGCTCTGGATCTTGAACCTCTGGCTGAACTCTTCGGCAGTCCTTGGCAGCCGGCTTCTGCCCCAAGTGAACCGCAGCAGAGCAGCGCGTTCTTCGTTGTCGAAGCTCTCCAGCGCTTCCCAGAAGTAGCCGATGTGCCGATCCGTGCGGTTGCAGCCGCTGTACTCCGTCACGCTCGCGAGCAAGGAGACGTCGATCTCCTGCACGCCGCAGACCATCTCCTCGAGCTCTTCTCCAGTGAGGAAGGTGCACATCATCCGCCGGGGGAGCACCGTGGCCAGACCTTCTCGCACATAACGCGCGGCTTCGTCCATCTCGTGGAGGCGATACTGCTCCACAAGGTCGGCATACTCCAGTCGGTTCTTGAAGGTGACCACCTCCGCGCCCCCTCCGGGCCGCAGCGGCACGATCTGATCGTCAAGCGACATCGTCGTGAAGACCTCCTCAAAGATGTCTCCAAAGATCTCTTCGCTGATGCCTTCCTGGTCCACATGGCGCATCTTGTCCATGGTCTGGACGATCATGCAGTCAACCCGTTGCAGGTCCGCGCGCACCACGTCTTCGCCGACAATCAGCTTCCACACGATCGGCGCCAGATTGAGGCTCAGGTACATCTTCGTCCGCGCCGCCGCTCCCATGAGCTTGCCCAGGAAACGGAACATCTCTCGATTCGTGGCCGTCGTCGCCCCCGGATTCAGCAGCCAGCGATCGCGGTTGGCACCAACGTTGTGGACCGAGTTGGGCGTCCGAACTAGCAGCGGCAGAGCACTCGACTGGAGCTCCTGCGCGAACTGAGACCAGCATTCGTTGTACGGGCCCCCAGCATCGTGCGCGTACTCTCCGGCAAAGATCGTCGTCCAGAGACGGGAGTTTGCCAGTCCGCGCAGAGCCCCTGGGTCCCGCGGGTGCAGCGCCCGGAACGCCTGCCCGAACGTTGACCAGCGACCCTCGCGATCCGTATCCCCTCGGCCGATGAACTTTCTGGCCCGGGGCCGATTGATCGTGAGCTCCCACTCCGTGGCTACGTTTCCGCGCGAGCTTCTCAGCGCCTCGTTCATTAGCAGGTCCTTGATCGTGCAGAAGACAACGCTGCGGCATTCGCCCAGCTGCCCCGCGAGGGACCAAGGCATATCCGACAGGTTGAAGTCCACGAAGGGCAGCGTCTTCATGATGCCCGCGTTGAGCTTCTGGATCAGTCGGAAGCGGCCCTCGACGGGACTCCTGGGCACGTTGGAGTCGCCCTCATCCTTGACCAAGTCATCACTCGACGGGCTCAGCACGATGCCATGGAGAGACGGGAGCCGCTGCTCCTCGGGCACGAAGATCTCAACAACCGTGCGTCCCGGGAACAGCCTTTTGCGCCGCGTCACCACGGTCCAGCACGCATCCGCGAAGGCCACAGCCGCTGTGGATTCCGACTCCGACTCGGCGCTTGTCTGCTTCGGCGGCTTCAGCGTCACCCCCGCCATGCCCGTGACAATCTGGCAATTGAGACGGGCGTACACCTTGCGACTCTCCGCTCGCTCCCCGGAGCTTTCCGATTCAGCAGAGATGGAGGAGTCGGACTCCCCCTTCGCCTCTTCCACCTGCTTGGCATCCTCTGCGCCCTCGGGATCTTCCGCGGATGGCGTGACAGTCGCGAAGACGCCGATGTCATACCACGCTTCCTCTTGAATGTCGGCATGCCACTTGATCCAGCAGCCGTCCGAGTGGACCACGTCCCCCTCCGTGAGGAAGATTGGCTCTCCATGCCGTTTGTTCCCCTCGACGTTGAACAGCTTCTTGAACGTCTCCTCTTGATCGTCCGTCATTCCGACGAAGATGGTTCTCATGGCGCTCTGCGCGTTGTCGTTGAGGCCGTCCCCCTCTCCCATCGTCGGATCGGACAGGGAGAAGAGCTGCCGCAGGCAGGCGTCTCGGATCAGGTCCTTCTCGTCGGGACGCACGTCGCTCCACGAGCAGTGCGCCAGAGCGTTGGTGCTCATGTACCTCTTCCGCTTCGCGACGCGATTCACGTGGTCCACCAGCGCACCATCATGAGCGAGGGATCCAGAGGTGAACGTCGAGAGAATCTTCTCATGGAGGTCGGGATACAACTCGGCAAGGGACTGCTCTGCATCCTTCGGGAACACCGGCTCGATCCGGACACTCAACTGAGCGCGCTCCGTGCCTCCTTGCAGCATGAGCTTGACAGTCGAGTCGAACACGACGAGACAGGACGGATGCTCGCGTAGGCTGCCACTGGCAGCGGCCTTGCCCTGGGTCGCGGCGTCGGCCCTTTCGTCGGCTTTCATGTCCGCCGCGATGCGGGCACCGTCGAAGACTTTCAGGTCGAACTTTCCGTGCCAGTCCCACCGATAGACGCCGGCGTGGCCTGACGTCGGCCACTTCACGCAAACACCGGCCCCGGACTTGCCGCGCCAGGCCTGGAAGCCAGTGACTTCGCCCGTGCATCCGGGACCGCCATCTTGATCTCCCCAGTTCCACGAGGGGCCGCGCACGACGATGTCCCCAATGTTCACGCCACGACTTGAAGCAACCTTCAACACCTTCTGGGCGTTCGCCTGCTTCTGGCCCTGGTGGAGACGCTTCGCCTGCTCCTCGTCAAAGGACTCCCCGGCCACCTTCAGATTCGCTCCCTTCAGGATGGACGAAGCTTCGACCTCCGTGACCGTCGTCACCGGCGTCACCATGCTGACGCGAGTCGCGCGGATGGACACGGACTTCAGCATGACGTACTGACCGAACGTGAAGAGAAGATGCCGCCCACGACTACTCTCTCGCATCGCATCGGTGAGGACGAAGGAGTTCTGGTTCCCAAAGACGCACGGGAACGAACCAACCGTCGCCCAAGCCGCGGAGCTGACGTCTGGTGCATCAGCTTCGGACTGAACGGATAGCTTGACGTTTGCATCGGTGGCCTCGACGATTTCCACGCGGAACTCATCAATCCAGTGCTCCTGCTCCAGGTCAATTATGAGCCAGGCATTGCCACCTTCTTCGTCCGGAAGTCCACTCCAAAGGGTGTCCTCCTCCCCATCGAAGGCATAGAGGGTCGGCTCTGTGCCGGATCCTCGGGAGGGTTTCTCGTCGAGAGGAATACTGTACGAGACTGGCGTGTCGCGTGCTGGGACGATCGGAATCGCTGCCTCCGTCCGAAGGGGCTGCGGCTCTCCACTGAGACCATCGATGAAGATTCTCAGCCTCTCGGCCCCCGGAATCGTCACGGTCTGCTCCTGAGAAAGCCGACCGCCCAAAAGCTGAATGCGCTGTGTGCACTTCTCGATGATGCCCGACACGAGGGCCTGGCGCTCAAACGTCGGGGGCAGGGAGTGCTGTGCAAACGCCTGCAGCAACGTGGACGTCTCCTGAACCTCCGCCAGCTGGGGGAAGACGGCATCCCCCGACTCGTCGGAGGTGGAGGTGCCCACATCAGCAGCTTCCGGTGTCGAATGAACCAGAACCTCGTCACCTTCCGAAAGCATGGAGATGGCAGGGACGTGTTGGCTCAGGTCCAGCGAAGCCTGAATCTTGGCGGCGCTGCTCCGTGGTCCGACTGCGAGTCCCAGCGGCACGTCGTTTCGGAGCACCTCGACGCAATGGTCATCGACCTTCATACTTACGGTCACGGTGAGGACGTCGCCCTGCGCCAGTGGACAGTTGAAGGTCTCCGTGGAGCCAGCCAGCTTTACGAACATCTTGCTGTCATCAGCCACCCCAAAGACGATCTCGTTGGGGTTCTCGCCGAGGCTGGGCTCTCCGCGGAGAGCTTCCGCAGTCCTCCTCGCGGCAGATGGAACAAGGCCCAGGACTGGCATCGCTGTGGACGAGGAGATGCGCAGAAGCTTGAAGGTCCAAGAGGTAGTTTGGCGGCTGCCGGGATGGAGAACAGCCAGGCCGATAGGGACGCTCTGGGAGGACTGCTTGACGAGCCGCAGCACTTGTCCATTATCAGACACCTCCAAGCCGCTGCCGCAGGCATCGGCATCCCAGAGCGGCACAAACTCCGGCTGGTCCGCGTCCTTGGACTCCTGAAGCTCGCCTTCCTCTTTTCCTTCCTCGTCAATGCTGCTTGTGCTTGCGCCGATGCCGCTGCGGGACAGCAGATGGGACTCCTGGAGTACCGTGATGGCCCCGTCCAGCGCGAGGGTCGCCTGCGTCAACGCTTGAACGATAGGGGGCTGCGACGCCAGAATCATCGAGCCCTCCGAGTCCTCCTTGGGAACCTTAGCTCCTCCGTCGCCGAGCGCGGTCACGGTGCAATCGCGAAGGCTGCTTTGTAGCTTGTAGATGGCGTTGGCCTGCTCCTCCGAGAAGGGAGCAGCCTTGGGGAGCTCCTGGAGCAAAGGCACAAGCATTTGGAGCAGCGGTGCCTTCTTGTTCGCGGGCATGGACTCAATGAAGACTCGGTACGTGCCGAGCGCAGCGCTCGAGCACAGCGTTTGGCGGACGGTGGTCTGATCGTTCTGGGCGAGGAGTTGGAGAATCCAGCACGCAAACTCATAGTCGGCTTCGCCGACGGCGTCGCGATTTTCCTTGAACGCGGTGATTTCGTCCTCGGTGGCCTCCTCCAGGATTCCGTACGCGGTGAACTTGATTCCCCAGTCTGACGGAGGGAGGAGGAGCTGTGAGAAACTGGGTGCTCATGGGAGGGGAAGCACTCGTTGGCGCTGCGAGCTTACCGGTGTTGCTTCCGTCCGAATGAAAGAGAGCATAGACCTCGTCTGCCTCGATGACAAGCGGCGGACGATGCCCAATGCCCGGAAAGTTCTCGGACCCGTTGCGACCGTGGTACTTCTGCTCTCCCCAGTAGGTGTTGCATGCGGCAGTGCGGCAGAAGGTGAGGTAGTCGCAGTCTTTCTCGGTTGCGCAGCGGGGATCGAACTCAAACTGGATGCGCTTCGCGCCCGGAAGCCGGACGTGGTAGATCCGGTGCATGTTGTTGTGGTACTCGTGCGGCGTCTCCACCGTCTGCATGCGGCACTTGGTCTTCTTCAGATGGCGCAAGGGAGACAGCTTCACGGCCTTCGACAGCTGACTCAAGGAGTAACGCAGGAGGCAGTCCACAATGTCACTCTGCCCGCCATCGGCGGCGCCCACCGACTCCTTGATGCGCTGCTGCAGCGTCGAGTGCAGGCTCTTCTCCGAGAAGATCAGGCGCACGTAAGCCAGGAATCGCTTCTCGCCGCCCAGCGCCGCTGTTGAAAGCTTCACGTTGGAGGGCCAGGAGGTCAGCATGGCGCTCAGCGCTGAGAACGCCAGCTTCGGGGTCGCCATGCCAAAGGTGAAGGCGACCGAGGACGCAATCTTGGGCAGTCGGTCCTTCGCCAGTGCCACGGGTCGCGAGAGCGCCTCACTGCTGTCTTGGCGGCCGTTCTCATCATCCGCGGCGGGGTCGTCGATGATCTCGAAGAGGTAGTTCTTCAGAGCAGAGACCGTGTCGCCGATGTCGCCCGCGTCGTCAATCTTCGGATCGATGAGCACGACCGGCGAGGCCTCGGCCTCGCTTTCGTCGCTGCTGACAAGGTATTCAACGTCAGCATCCCGGCGCTTTGCCCAGCCGACCACCGCGCCAGGAATGAAGGAGATGCCCGTCACGCCAACGTCGTAGTGGTCAACCTCATCCCCCGAGCTCGCAACGCTCTTCGCTTCGGCCGCCCGGGACGCTTCGAAGGCAGCCTTCTCCTCCTCCACCGAGGCACGGCGGCGCTCCCGCTGCTCCTCCGTCGGGCGAACGAGGGGCGTTGCTCGAAACTTGAAGCCCCACTGGCCCGGGCTGCCGGCCGCGAAGAAGGAGTAGTAGAACGTGTCGCCGTAGATCACGTGAGGAGGGTTGCCGCCCACTCCTGGCCACGGATTGCGCGAGTACCCATTGCCTCCGTCCAGCTTCTCGAGGCCGCCGGGAAGCACAGGGACGCTCTGCCCCTGATCCTTGTAGAAGTAGAAGCCGCTCTCGCCCGGCGCCAGGGAGGAGCGCTCGTCAAACTCGATTCGGAAGCCAATCGCGCCGGAGACATACACCCTCTCCACCGTTTGTGGGGTGCCGCTGCACGGGTGAGGGCTTTCCAGTTCCTGAGCCTGGGAAGCGTCTTCCTCGGGCGCGATGTAGAAACGCTGGCTCGGCATGTGCCGTTCCACCGGAACCCGATACGCAGCGTTCTGCACATCGTCCGCGCACGTCCAATGCTCCCCATCCTCCGAAGCTTCAAGCATCCACGACGTAGGGTCCCTGACCTGGCAGTCATTCGCCGTCACAAACTGGTAGCTGTAGACCCTACTGGGGGAGGCGAGCCTGAAGACGAGCACGCTGAAGCGAGGGTCGAACCATTTCGACTGATTCGCTTCGACAAGGTTCGTGCACTGCTCATTATCGGGAGATCCTGCCGTAGGCGCGCTTACTTGCGACACCTGGATCTGCCCTCCGTCGGCATCGAAGAACCGGAACTCCTGCATCTGCACGCCGTCGCCGCCCTGCCGCACGCGGAAGGTCACGAATCGATAGTAGAGGTACGCCGTTTCGGAATTGTGTGGAGGCGCACTGCTATGGTTCGTCCCGACGGCGGTGAGTTTCCAGCCCCTGATTGCGGAAAGATGCTTAGATCCGGTCATCCGGCCGTGCCTTGAGTGCGCTCAGCCGCCTTACCAGTCCGTGTTGCTCGCGTCGGTCTTCCAGTGATAGTAGAACTTGGGGCCTCGCAGTCGCAGCGGCGGAAGGCCTGCGACGCCGGGAAAGTACTTGGACGATCCTCCGCGGCCGCCGCTGAAGATCTTCGGACTGTCAGCGCCGGCCTTGAGATAGTACAGGTACTGCGTCAGAGCCTGGTCGGCGTAGAGAGCGAGGAAGTCCACGGACTCTTCGGTCGAGGTCTGCTCGTCGAAGGACACGGTCAAGTACGCTGCCCCGGGCACCGACACCTCTTGGTTGACATCCTCATTGTCGTTGTACGGGTGTGAAGACTCCATGACGGCCGCCATGCCAAGCTTTGCTGCCTGCGTCACCGTCCGCACCAGCATCCAGTCGCCTTCTTCGCTGAGCACTTCCACGCGCTGATTCAGGGACAGGCCCTTCGACACGATGCTCGCCTCGTCGCTGGGCCGATGCATGAGGCGCGTCGGGTAGTCCGGGGTCGCGGTCAGTTTCCAGCCCCTGGTGGGGTACGGAAGCAGGTTAGCACAAAGCGTCGCGTGAGGCTGCGGTGATCGACGTACCAGTCGTTGTTGGAGCCATCCGTGTGAAACACCACGTTCACGAAGTCTGCATGCACCACAAGCGGAGGGGTGTCCCCGATGCCAGGGAAGACTTTGGCCGTGTCGTTCCTGCCGCCGGAGAAATGCTCATAGTTCGAATGGGCAGAGGATCCGTCTCGGAGCATGAACTTGACCCAGTCATAGTTCTGCTCGGTGCTCGTCTGCGGGTCGAAGATGATGGTGATGCTGTCCGCACCGGGGAAGGAGATCTCCTCGGTCGAGTCGTGATTGTCGAGATACGGGTGGGCGCTCTCGAGGATCTTCTTCTCGCCCCCAGCTCCGCCAGTGCGGCGGTTCTTGACCACGATGAACTCCGCAGGGCCTTCCGCCTTCGTCTTGACGGGCTCCGCAACCCTCTGCTCTTCCTCAACAGTGAGGATCTCGGCTTCCATGTCGCTTGCGATGCTCTGGAGCGTCTCGGGCTCCTCGGGCACGAAGCGAGGCTTGGACGCCTTCTTTGGATTGAACTTGCTCAGGTCCTCTCTCGTGCCCGCGTCGGGCACCACGTGGCCCTCCGCCAGAATGCTGGTGAAATGGAAGATCCTGTCATTCAGGATAGACAGGGGCAGGTCCCCGCCGTTGGAGACGCCCCCATTCGGGGTGATGGCTTCCACGTTCATGAGCCAGCCCCAATCATTGACGGAGCTGTCCGTGTGCCAGTACACGACCATGTGATTGGATTCGATGACAAGCGGAGCATTGTCGTCAACACCCGGCCAATTCCGAGTCCCGCCATCTTTGCCGCCGGTGTACCTCTCCAAGCCAAAGTACTGCAGACCAAGGCCAAGGAGGCGCTATTAGTAGGGCACCAGGCACCGCGGCATCCGGCGTTGCCTTGCTTACCTCCTGATGATTGTCGTTCGTGTAGAGCTTGACGTAGTCGCAGCTGTTCTCCGTCCTCGTCTCGCTGGAGAACGTGACGACCATGTGGAAGCCTGGAGGGAACGTGACTGGGAAGTAGTCATCCGCGTTGTGATTGTACGGGTGGGGAGACTCGAGCACGACTGGCTTCGGCGTCGACAGGAAGTCGTCATCTTCCTCGACAACCGGCTCCATGGCAGCATCCACCATGCCCGGCGCAATCTGCCCGGCTGCTCGAGTCAGCCATAGGCAGTTTGGGTTGCGGAGCAACGTCGCGGTTGCCTTGATCGAGTGGGCCCGGAGCGCCTTCAGGACGGTCTGCGCTGGCCTCGGCTGGACCCTCGGGGGCTTGGTGACCGTCTTGACCTCAGCTTCCACGGTGAACTTGCACGGGAACTCCTCGCGATCGCCTTGGCAATTGTACGACAGGAAGAAGCTGGAACCTTGAAGAATGAGAGGCTCCATGCCCGCCACTCCGGGCCAGGTGGAACCCGAGAACGTTCCCCACGTCTCCGTCATGGCCTTGTCCTTGTAGAACCGCAGGAACTGCGCCTCATTCTCGGACCGCGTCATCGGATCAAAGATGACCTTGAGCGATTCCGCGCCAGGCACCGAGACCGTCTTCTCAAAGGTGTTCGAGCTGAGATCGTCGATCTCGTGCACGAAGCTCTGGTGCTCGAAGGCTACGTTCGGCTCGTAGGCCAGCACATCCCCAGACACGTCGACCTTCACCAGGGTGTCGAGGGTGTCCAAGATGCTCTGGGAAATCGACTCCAAGCCCTGGACGAAGGCATCGGACAGCTTCTCGTGGTCTATGGAAATCGCAGTGGCCGGCAGCATGTATGGCAGATGATTCGAGTCGGTGTTGAAGGACACGATCACCGCGTCGCCCATCGCAACCAGATCTTCGTCGGCGTTTGCCCACGCGTCCCTCTCTTCGCTGGAGTGACAATGACTGTCAAGGATCCGCTTCTTCCGCTCGGCCTTCGTGTGCGCCTTCGTGTTCAGAGGCGGTGGGTCGGTGAGCGCAAGAATCGTGCACGGCTCCGGCGTCTTGCCCTTCACCGTCGCTTGGGCGCGAACACCCGGGCAAACGCCTAGGAACGACCCACCAAGCACATGAAGGGCGCCAACGAGCTCGGTCACGTCCTTCGTGAGCTTGAAGTCCTCACGGCGCTCGGTCGCTTCGAGGGCGCGGATCATTGAGGCGGCATTCTTCATGATCCGCTCCATCGATCCAAGGAAGCGTGCCTTCCAGGCGTCGATCTCGATCAGGCCGCGGAGGATGCTGACTTTGGCGAAAGAGAGAGCCTTCTCGTCCGTGTGCTCCCCGGAGGCATCCGTGGAGTCAGAATCAGACGGTCCACAGATCCCGCGCACCCAGGATAGCACGCTTTGCCCAAGCTCGTCGAGAAGGCCGTCGACAAAGTTCGCGACGTGAGGCTTCCCCTCCCGAACGATGGAATACTGGCTGTCCACAATCTCGGGGTCGGTCACCCTCACAAGAACGGCAGCGAAGCGATGGGCCGCCAGCCGCAGCTGAACGCTCGTCGACGGGCCGTCAAGGCAGAGATTCAGCGTCATCGCCAGCAAGTCTGGCTGTGAGAGAAGCCGCGTCATCCCCAGCTTCTCCATGCTCCCGGCGCACCGGGACAAGAGCGAAGCGAGGAAGATCGTCCGGTCGCTGTCAACCGGTGGCAACGAGGCATCCGCGGGAATCGATGAGCGCAGCTGGGCGAGCGTGAGAATTCCATCAGGCTCGAGGACTTCGCGGAAAACGGAAATCGCGCCGACGCGCGCCGTCGCAGCGGCCTCGTTGCAGATGTGCTGAGGGGGCTGCCCGACGTAGAAAGGCAGCTCGTTGAGGGTGACGTTCTTCTTCACCAAGCTCTCGTCGACCTTCGGAATCAGCGGAATGATGCTCATCCTGACGCCCCAGTCGTGGTTGCTGCCGTCGGAGACGAAGCGTAGGGTGAACACCGTCTCCTCGATCGTGAGAGGCGCAAAGTTCTGCCCGGTGTACTTCTCGAGGCCGATTTGCTCGCCGGAGGGATTCTCGCCCTTGAAGAACTGGAGATAATCATACGTCTGCTCGGTGACGCACTCCGGGGCAAACACGATCTTGTATCCGACCGCTCCCGGGATCCGTATGGTCTCCGAGACGTCCATGTTGTCATCGTATGGATGCGGAGTCTCCCAGACCTGCGCCTCGCCCTCCTCGTAGTCAAGGTCTTGGCCGGGAGTGAGCATGACGTCCGTCAGGACCAGCGTCTCCGAGTCCTTTTGCCCGTTCAAGTACACGTCCACGTGTGCCTCCAGCTTGGCAGCGCCGCCTTCCTCGTCCTGCGCCGCGGACGAAGGCTCCGTGCAAGTGATCGCGACGTGGCACCAGCTCTCCGCAGGGAGCGCCGTGGAGGTCCGAATGAGGAGGTACTCCTCCTCCGAGTCCTCGTCTGTGGAGATCATGAAGGCGAGCGATCCATCGGGAAGTAGGTCAACCCTGAAAATGGCCCAGGCCAGTCTCTTCTTCGCCGCCGACACGCCACCCTTGCAGAAGAGCGTGCCGCTTCCATAGTTCTCGTCGATGACGGCAACCTTTCGGGAGTCCTTGTCATTCCATTTGTACGACTTCGCTTCCAGCTCCCCGTCCCACCGAACGCTGATCTTGTCCGGGGAAAGGCCGGTCACCGTCCCGCGAGCCTTGGCATTGGCGGGGCTCTCGCTGGCGTCCCAGTGCGGCCCCTGCATGACGCGATCTCCGATTTGGGCACTTCTGCCCTGCACGAAATCCTCTCGCTTCTCCAGGGTCGAAAGAGGGCGCTTGACCCAGCACGAGATCGTGAAGCCGAAGCCAACCGGCACGTGCGGAGCGGACTCGCCGGGGGAAGCGGGGCTCACGTCCCGAAAGCCTCGCATCACTTTCACGCTGCCCTCCTCGCGTGCCAGCGCTTCTCCAAATGCATCAGACGCCTTCCGCAGAGACAGCATGTGGTCCGCGAGCTTGCCAAGGTCCCGCGTGAAAAGGCGGAACATGTCCTGGCCGGCAGCGGTGGGTTCCGGCGGGAGGACCTTCTGATCCTGAAGGCCGACGCAGCGCAGCATGAGAATCTCCGTGGACGCCCAAGCAGCTCGGCGAACGAGCTGGACGGCTTGGCTGTCGCCGTCGATCGCATCCAGCAGCGGGAGGACGTCGGGGAGGCCTGACTGGCTGAGGATGTCATGGTCGATGACGTCGTAGTCGATCGTGCAGACCCGAGCGACCGAGAGCGCGAAATCCGCAAGACCGTCGTCGATGTTGCTAAGGTCCGCGTCCTCCAGCTTCTTGCGCAGCTGGAGGACGCAGGTCTGCAGGAACTTCATGAAGGAACCCTCGAGCGCAGCCCTCCGCTGCACCTCGACTCCTTCCACGCCATTCGCGTAGTGCACGTGCGTGTCTGGCTGATCGTCGCGCCTTGTGTCGCGCAGGGCCTCTCCGATGGCGGCAAGAAGGTTCGCCAGCGCTCGGGGGCCGAAAACGGAATCAAGGAGCGCGTGCGCCAGCTGCAGTCCCTTGTGGCGCCAGCGGGAGCGCTGGTCGCGCTGTTCAATCACGGTCTCCAACTTCGTGAGATCCATGTTGGCAAACTGCACGAACTTCAGGATCTTCTCAGATGCGGAAGGCATCTTCGACTCTTTCCGACGCTCGGCAACCTTCCTCCGGTACTTCATCGTGTCCTTCAGCGTCTCCGCGGCCCGCGTGCGCTCGATGAGGTCCTTCCAGTCACCGGACTTCGTGCTGAAGTCCAGGCTGCTCCGGTCCGAGGAGCCCACCGCGCGGGCGATCAAGTTCCACCGCACCCCCTCGCCTTCCCGGTTCGAGTCGGCCCGGACGAGGCCAGGCTGGGCCGTCGCCTTGATGATGACCCCCTCGGCGTTCACGTTGCCGAGCAGGAAGTTTACCCTCCTGGTGATGCGGTCGGCATACTCGCGCACGACTTCATCCTCCGCTCCGGCAAATAGCGAGCGCTGCGACGTCAGCTTCGGCGGGCCGTCAGGCATGTCGTCGTCGGCGTCCGCGCCGATGGATTCCCGCGTCGTCTCATCGGCTTCGCTGCTCTTCTCCGCACGCTTGTCCCGGCGGGCCACACTTGCCAGCTGCTTCTTCGACTGGACTGCTGCCGCCACATCCCCGAACATGAAGTACTGCCTCATGTTCTGGGCGGTCTTCCACACCTTGATCAGCGCAGAAGTGGGCTTCCTCTTGCCCTGCGCGCATGCGACGGCCTCCTTCAGGAGGCCATTGGCCTTGACCATGAGGCCTGCGGTGGCGTAGACTGCTCTGTCGATGTCCTCCACCTTCCCGACATCTTGCGCGACGAGCTTCTTCATCACGGTCACCAGCTTGTGCCCCAGGTTCGGCTCGCCGCTGGTTGACCGGGACGGGCTTGCCCAGAAGGTCAGGGCTTCCAGGAGGTCAATCTCATCCTCGGAGCAAGGCTCGCGAGCTTTCTCGACGAGGTCTCCTTCCAACCACTCGGACATCTCGTCTTCAATGCCAGCTCCCCAGGGCAGCGACTTGATGAGGGACGCCGAGACCTGGCCCCCGCAGTTGGCCAGGTGGCGATCAAGCGACAACAGCCAATGAGCCTGCTCCGCTACGGCGGTCTCTTGGACGTCGATCTCGGCAGTGAAAGTCACCTTCCAGCCCCTGCAGGAGAGAGACAGCGATGTGGTTTACGGCATTCAGACGATGGCCTACGGGGCTGCCGCGGTGCGCCTTACCAGTCGACATTGCTGCCATCGGTGTGAAACTTCATGTACACCCGATCTTGGTCCAGAACAAGCGGGGGACGTCCGCCGCATCCGCAGAAGTTCTGGTCTCCGTTCCGACCGCTGTACTTGTCCACCCCCGGGTGCGCAACCTCGTTGCATTCCCGGTCTTTGTAGAAGCGAACCCAGTCGTATCCGCTTTCCGTGGCAGACTGCTCGTCAAAGGCGATGCTAATGCGCTTCGCTCCGGCAAAGACAAGCTCCGTGAAGGTGTCCATGTTGTCGTGATAAGGATGCGGGCTTTCCAGCACCTTCACCTCTTCCTTGGTGCTGATCTTCCCTCCGGCGCCCGCCGCCGCAACGTACCGCTCCGGCGGGAGGCGGAGCAGCAGCTTCTTCACGGCGGCCATGAGAGGTCCGATCGCGCTCACGACGTCGGGCAGTCCATCGATGAGCTTGGAGCCCTGGAACTTCAGCAGCAGCGCTACGACCGTGACGAGACTTGGCAGCATGGCACCCACGGGCGATTTCTCCAGCAGCTGGTCGACTTGAATGGCCAGGTCGGCGCCTTTGCCTTCCCGCGCGTCCGACGCCTTCGCCGCCTCGTTGCAAAGGTCCGTGGCATTTCGGCAAAGCGATGCCATGTTCTTGACGAGCATGTCCGCCCCTTCGCGGGCACGCACTTCCGCCTCGGCGGCCACGGTGGATTCTCCCCACGGATCCCTCTCGGCACCGTCAATGATCTTCTGGGCGCTCTGAGACAGCAGGAAGAATGCGACGTTGCTGAGCAGGGCCACGGCCGAGGCCCCCACCCCGGACACTCCCTCCGCCGATCTCTCGGCGGAGTCTGCAGTCGCGGCGGAGAAGCGAGACAGCTGCATCGAGTACTCGGAGGATGCAATCTCCAGCAACGAGTCCAGCAGATCGGCGCCGGTGCTGGTGAAGGACCTCCGCTTCTGCCCAGGCACGATTTCCTGTCCCCTCGCGTCGTCCTGCTTGTCGCCATCAAAGCTGAGCAGGCGCTGGAGGGTCTCCGGACGACTGGCCCGCTGGATCAGCATGTCCAAGACGAAGGCTTCGCTTTGGCTCAGCTCCCCTTTCCGGTGCTGCTGCAGATAGTCGACCATCAAGGCGGTCTGCTCCCCCGCAGTCGGGTAGAAAAGATCGATGCCGTACACGAAGAACCGAAGCGCCGCGGCGCCGAGCTCCGTAGCGCCTTCGAAGCCGTCCGGCGGTTTGTCGATCACCGCAAGAAGCTTCTCGTTGAGCACCGGAATCGCTTCGTCTCCCACGTATCCGCGCACGACCTCGGCAGCCATGCCTTGGAGGCTTTGGTAGATGTGGACGCCGACGACGTTCAGCGTGGACAGCAGAACCGAGACACGCATCCGACAGCGCCTGGCGGTCAGGCCGCCGGCATTGATCTCGTTGACGAAGCTCTGGTCCGTGAAGATGTCCCAGTTGTCCAAGAGGATGCTGGTCAATGCTCCGAACGTCCCGGAGTCCGGCGTCAGGGTGAAAGGGATGCACGGCGTGGGAAGGCGCTGGGAAACGGACGCTGTGTTCGGATTGGTCATCTTCCGATACTTCACTTCTTCGGGCTTCGCGCCCTTGCGGCCGATGCACGCGAAGGCGTCTCCCTTGGCGAAGCTGTTGAGATCTTCGCGGCGTACGCCAAGCGCGACAAGAGCGTCCTTGCCGCGGCGCGTCTCAATGAGGTTCGTGTAGCCGTCCTCGGCAACGCCCACCATCACCGTCCTCCCCTCCGGGATGCTGTCCACGAAGTCCGCCATGCGATCTCCGTTCGAGGCCGTCTCCGTGGAGAAGCGCCGGACGCCACCCTCGGCGTGCTCTAGGGACTCGTCGAGCAGGAGCATGTAGATTCCCGCCGTGGAAAACACATCGATGATGTCCAAGCCTCGAAGGAAGAAGCTCAGCTCCTGGGTGCGATTGTTCGTCCCGCTGACCACCCGCCCCTCGAAGCGCGCCTCGGCCTGAGCAGGCACCTTCTTCAGGGGAGGGGCGTAGCGCTCGCTCAGCACCTCGAGCGACGTCATAAGGATGGCGGCCTGAGCCGCCGGCCCGACGCCGGTGTCGGACGCCGTGTTCTCGATGGCCTTCAAGCGGAGGCTCGGGTCCTCGCAGAAGAGCATCTCTTCCGGCGAGATGTTCCCAAGCAGGGCAGACGGATACAGCCGCGGAGCGGGGCCGGCGTTCCGGAAGGCCTGCGAGCGACACGTGAGGGCGTCGAAGAGCCAGACCATGTTGTTGATCGGATCATAGGCAACGGCGTCCGGAGCCGCCAGCCACTGAGCAGGTTCGGAGGCCCACGCGACGGGGTTGCCGCCGTTCGAGGCCGTGAGGCGTCCGCTCTCGCTGGAGAGATTCATCAAGAAGCTGCGCGTGCTTCTCTCAAGGTTGTTGCTCTTCTCCCCGATGACGTACTCGGTGCCATGATGCTCCTCCCCCTGCGGTTCGTTCATGAGAACGATGCCCAGGTAGTCACCGTTGGAGTAGACGGATCCGTAGATCACCCCCGTCAGGCCATTGTCCGCGTGGCTGAGGCATCCATCTTCCACGGACACCTCCGAAAGGAGCGAGCCGGTGTTCGCGAGGTCATGCGACGGAAGCTGATACACCTTGAGAACCTGACTTCGGCCGTTGCCTTCCAGGACAGGGAACTGGAGCATGCGGCCGTCGGAGACAACGCCCGGGCAGGGGATGGAACCGTCGTCAACGATCCGTTCCTGGCCGGTGATCGTGATGGCACCGACCACCACATCTCCCGCATCGTCTCCTGGCGCCAGCCGGAAGCGGACGCGTTTGGGATGGAGGCCTTCTCCTGGCGTCGCCTCCGCGTTGTTCGGCTGCAGCGGCAGGCGGAAAGCGGGGTCATACGGCGTCACCTCGGCGTCCGGGAACGGCACGGGGCTGAAGCCATCGTGGGGAAACGCGCTTCCGTCCTCGGCGAGATACTCGATGAAGTAGCTATCATCGCCGGCGATGGCGACGTCGATAGCCCCTCGGAAGTTGTTGTTCTCCTCCTCTTCCTCCTCGTCCTCTTCCGAAGCGTTGGAGGACTCGTCGACATCAAGCACTGCGGTCGTACGGAAGAACCCTCCGACGTAGTTGACCACCTCGGCCCGCTCGGAGAGCGTCACGACGATCAGGATGCTCTTGCACTCAATCTCGAAAGGTTCGCTGTCCGTCCCGTCCGTGATGGCGACAAGCTTGCCAATCTCCTCTTCGGTAAGCTCCCGCTCCTCGTCCTCTTTGCTGACGACGGTGCCGGAGATAACCGCGCCACTGGAGGACGTTGCCAGGTTCATTCGGTCGCTCAGGATCGTTTCTGGATCTTCGATACCCTCCGCCACGTTCTTTGCCTTCATCCACTTGGCGATTGGGAGGTCGATGGTGTGGATCCCGGTGACCTGCAGGGTCTCCAGAGACAGGGTGGCGACTTCCTCTGGCTTAAGGGCGCACTTCTTGTGCGCCGCGAACGCCTTGAGATAGAGGGTATTGTTGCAGACAGCGAGCCAGCACCTCTCGATCACACCGGGTTCCTGGTCTGCATTCGCCTCGCTCTCCTCGTCGGGAGAGGGCTCCTGCTCTTCACTGTTCTCCTTCCGCCACTTGTCGAGCGCCTGCGGCACCGTTGTCTTCGCGCTAAACTGCACGAGGCTCCCTCCAGCGGTGCCGTGGAAGCCAGTGCCACACTTGATAAGCTCGGCGCTGGCAGGATCGAAGATGTAGAGGTACTCTCCGTCCGTCGCGATCGCCGCCGCCGCAGCGGGCGCGCGCGCTTCCGGGCGGCGAACCTGTCGCACGTGCACCAGGTGGTTGGCAAAGCCGTACTCGGGAATGGTAAGCTTCGCGGGGCCTCGACGAGACGCAATGGTCCGTGCGAACTTGAGCGTCAGGTGCTCCGGCAGGGGGGCTGGCCGGCTGAGCATGGTCTTGGCCACCGTGGCGATGTCGCCGACGTTGCCCCGCGTGGTGCCGAGGCTCAGCAGGAGGCCCAGCGCTTCCCCGCGAGCCGAGTCGTTCAGGCCCCACTCGGTCGCGGCATCCTTCGTGAAATCGATGATGCAGCGCATCATATCCTCTGCGACGGACCCCGGAGCGACGCGCTGGAGAACGGTGGCGTCGACGCGGTCGAGCAGCTCCATGAGGTTCCGGCACATCTCGGTGGCAAGCGCGGGGTTGCTCTGGGACACGGCGCGCATCGTGATCACAGACATCCGGACAGCAAAGGCCGTCATCGTGATGCTCATGTCCTCCTTGAGCGGCGGGGTGCGCATGTAGTTGCTCGTGTCCGGGCCGGTGCCATTGGCGTCGCGTCCGCGCTTGAAATCGCGGAGCATCGCCAGGTGGACGCGCTGGAGCAGCCGGCTGCGCATCTTCATCAGCTTGTGGTAGCCGTCGTCCACCGTAGCGCCCCTCTTCTCGTCGTAGCTGAGGGCCGGGAAGGCCTCCACGCTCACCGAGGCGTTGGGGGCTTGGTCGCGCAGCGCGTACTGGAGCTGCCGAAGGGCATCCAGGGAGCTCATGCGCGAAGCCATCTTCTCCTCGGCCTCCGCCGACTCCGTCTCGTCATCGATGATCGTGCCCTCGAAGGCCGGCAGCTTGTCAAAGATCTCCATAAGATACGCATCATTAAAGATCGTCGAGGGGCTCAGCAGCAGAAAGCTGCGGTCGGCGTCGACGGCGTCCTCCTCCGCCGGCAGCGTGCTCTCCTGCGCGAGCACGTTCCCCATGCTGCCACTCGAGCCTGCTCACCGCGGATCTTCCCACGGTCGGCGCCTTCTCTGTCCGAAGCTGAAGGGGAGGTTCACCGCTGATCGTCGTTTGAACTGTTCACTTTCCCTCTCCTCGGAAGATCAAGGCGTGCGGCGCCCTTGCCGCGACCACACCGCCGCAGTCAGCGCCCCCGGCTCCTTCCAGAAGCTGGGCGACGGCGAGAGCGCGCGGAGATGCAAAGCTGTGCGGGGTTTGGGCAAGTCGGGGCGGAACCAGGGCGCAAAGCCGCTAGAAGCGAAACGTGCATCGGAACCGGATACACTCCAATCCTGTGGATACTTTCCGCTCCATTCTGGGCGCTTGCTAAGTTGAAGAATGTGAGGTTTGAAAAGATAAAAACAATTTGGTGTTCATTTTATGGCGGAATGGAGAAGCAGACAAAGATTTGTAAAACGTTTTCGGGACATAAAGTGGCTATAGGAGCCGCTTGGATAGTGTTTGGCTGAGATGTCTGGTTCGCACCAATCACCTCACAGATCCGTTTTCTTTGGTTTCTTGTTTCTTGTTTCTTGTTTCTTGTTTCTGGTTTCTGGTTTCTGGTTTTGGAGCGAGGTTTGGAGGTTTGGAGGTTTGGAGGTTTGGAGGTTTGGAGGT
Source organism: Pinguiococcus pyrenoidosus (assembly GCA_019677205.1). Classification (NCBI taxonomy): domain Eukaryota; class Pinguiophyceae; order Pinguiochrysidales; family Pinguiochrysidaceae; genus Pinguiococcus; species Pinguiococcus pyrenoidosus. The sequence goes on along the minus strand of JAAMXY010000517.1, from coordinate 36,910 downwards.
TTGGAGGTTTGCAGGTTTGGATCGATCCAGTGACCTGCTGAGTTCCCGGATAGACGGACGCTTGGCTGCTGCTTAGCTACACCTCGCTCGAGCGAGCGACTTGAGCGACTTCGTCTCTTGCTTGCTTGCTTGTTGCTGCTCTCATCATGATGTGCATGGCTGAGCGCTCGGCGTGTATATCCAAGCAAAGGAAATGCATAGCACACGACCCACGGTCGCAAGGGTGCGTGCTCGGTGGAACCTTCCGCCTTCCAGCTGTCGACCTGTGCGTGGCCAGGGCGCGTCCGCTTGTCGCAAACCCTCATGGTTTTGACTTTTTGAACTTCATCAAGATGAGATGAGCGAGATGAAGGAGCACGGGGGTACTCCCATACTCTGCCATTTTCGAAGATGCCCGCTTTCCACCAATCACGTCGCTGCGATGAACGCAAGTCAACGAGTTTCAGTGGTTTCATTCTAGACATATTTGAATATAAAAATAATATATTAAAAATGTATAAAATGTTAATTTTAATATATATTGTGAACGTACATGACAACCTCCGGCCTCTCGGACATTCGCGATTCCGTCGTCGCACCGCGCTGTCTGAAGCAGAGCGCAGAGCATGCGCAGCGCGCCAGCCACTCGGGATCGGAGGCGCTTCTGATCACGTCTTCGGCGTGGGCGAAGTGGGAAGCGCAGCATGTCCATCTTTCGCCTGACGAGTAGGCTCCAAAGAGACCTGAAGGAGGTGCGACTCCACCCGCCCTTTCGGCCCGTGCGTCGCCGCGGAAGGGATCCTTTTCGCGCCGAAGTCTGCGCTCAACAGCACTAAGCATCTCGATGCGCAGCTTGCGGAGCAGCGCTTCTCATGTCCACAGGCGAGGAGTACCATCGACGGCATCGAGCATGGAGATCCCATCCATCTACAGGTACGCCCGTGCGCGGACCTGTCAAGGCAAAGCACGTCTTCTGACCGGTTTGCTGGCGTCTCTCGATGGCCACGCGTGTCTCTGCGCTTGTCTGCGTGCAGATCACCATCGAGATGCAGACGGGGGTGTACGCGGGCGGACGGTTCTCGTTCAAGATCGACGTGCCGCACTCCTACCCCTTCTCTCCGCCACAAGTACACTGCACGTCGCGGGTTTGGCATCCCAATATTTGTCTGCGCACCGGGCGGGTCTCGTTGTCTATCCTCGATGAGGACTGGAAGCCCGTGATCTCCCTGAACACGGTGGTTTTTGGCCTGCAGCTTCTTTTCCTCGAGCCCAACGCGGACTTGTCCGTGAACAACGAGGCCACCGCCGCGCTGCTGAAAGGCCCGGAGGTGCTGGCGCGGCAAGTGCGACAGACCTTCCGCGGCGGCCTCTTCGGCGGCTTTGCTTTCTCCGCGCAGAAGATGGGCCTTCGGCGGCCCTCTCCCGAACGACGAAAGCGCAGCGGCACCATGAAGAGGAAGTCCTTCGGCGTCGATCGCGAGAGTGATGACGAGGAGGCAATCTCGAGTTTACAGTACATGACGATAGAGGAGCACAGTGAGCAGAGCACGCACACGCGAAAGCGCCCGAAGCTGATCATAGCTGGCCTAGTTCCATCAGACCCCGACGGAATGCTACTAAGCGAGAGTGTCATGAGATAGGCGATGTTGGTAGAAAGGGTGGCCGCCCTCGAAGCAAAACTTTTCTAGATGTGTCGTCGCGTACATGCCGTCGTGCAACGGGCCCTTCGCGTGCTTGCTGTCGCGTACTGGCTGCACGCATCTACGGCTGCAGCCTCTGCCGCGTCCAGGCGCGACCCTCCCCCGCGGATCGCACGTACACGATGCGGTCGTGCACGCGAGACGAGCGGCCTTTCCAGAACTCGATCCTGTCCGGCTCCAAGCGGAAGCCGCCCCAGTCGGGCATGGGCACAGCCACCCCCTCGTCCTCGTACTTCGCCTTCAGCTCCGCGACGCGAGCGTCCAGGGCCTGCCGGTTCTCAATCGGCCGCGACTGCTCCGACACCAGCGCGCCGATTTGGCTGCCGCGCGGGCGACTCCGGAAGTATGCCTCGCTCTCCTCCTTCGAGATTCTTTGCACGCGGCCCTCGATCCGCACCGAGCGCTCCAGATCGCCCCACCAGAAGGTCAGCGCCGCGAAGGGGTTCGCATCCAGCTCTTGCGCCTTGCGCGACCCGTAGTTGGTGTACCACACGAAGCCCTCGCTGTCATAGCCCTTGAGAAGTACCACACGCGCGGAGGGCCTACCGGCCTCCGATACCGTGCTCAAGCACATGGCGTTGGGCTCCAAGACGTCGGCCTCCACCGCCTCCTCGAACCACTGCTGGAACAGCGCCAGCGGCGCCTCCGGCGCGTCGTCGTCGCGGAGGGCCTCCTGACCATAGTCCTTGCGCAGGTCACTCACGGATCCAGCCCAGCGCCGGGTCTGCGGAGGCACCACGGCGCTGGGTCAGTCCCTCCCTGCAAACCACGCACTCGAAGATCCACTTACGTGGCTGTCCGCCAGCAGCGGCGCGCCGTTGAGGCCGACGGACCACAAGCGGCCCAGGCGGAGCGCACCCACACCCAGAGGGCCTGTGCCAAGCATCATGAGCATCCGCCCCAACATGGTGGCGTTCGGCGGCAAACCAGGCCGCTGCCAGGTTTCGGAAGCTTATGCAGCTATAGCATGCGGCGGTGTGGGAAGTTCGCGAGCGACGGAGCTTTGGCGCCAAACCCAAGATCGAGATGGATCTCGAAGACAGCCAAGAAGCGTCGGCACTAAGCGAATCCACGCTCGTGCGCGTCGCGGTGTCGCCGCACCAGCGCGAACTCGCGACGGTGCTGGCGCAGAATGAAGATGGTGAGCGCGCAAAGCCAAGGAAGCACCTCGCGAGAGCGCCGACTTTTCCGACGGAATTCACGGCTCATCTGACGCGACAACTCTTCAGGAACTCTTTTGGTGCGAATTCCAGCCCTCTGGAACAGCGAGAGAACGGTGGACGCGGCGGCGGTGCAAGCGCCGCTGGATTTTGAGATGAACCATTCCGGCTGCGACGACGCGGAGGAGTACAAAGCGCGTGGAAACCTGCTTTTTCGACTCGCTGACTTCACAGCGGCTCTGCAGCAATACGAGGCTGGCATTGCGCTGCTTCGCAGAGACCTTGTCTGCTCAGTGGGAGCAGACGTGCTGCATGTGCTGCCGGACCAAACGCGTGCCGGGTGAGAGCTGTCGCCTGCTGGGCAGCACTCTGAAAACACAACCGCCCTGCTGGGCAAGTGCAGATGGCAGACCTTCTGACAGTGATGCACTTCCTCCTTTGCTACAGGTATGTCACGGACGTCAATGGACCGGGGGAGCAGCAGGAGATGATGCTTTTCGAGGAGCCCGCTGCGGGAGAAAGCCGCATGGGCTTCGTGACCGTGGACGTCGCTTACGTCGCAGGTAGCGTTTTGTGCTCTAGATTGGCAGCCATATGAGACTTCATTCTAAAGCAATCCACAGGAGCACCAGAGGATATGACGGGGGTTCGCTTGCGCGACCTGCACCCTCGAGTTGATCTCTCCAATTTAGGCACGCTGTACCTCTACCTGGCTTTGCTGAGCAACTGTGCCCGATCGCTGTCGAAGAAGAGCCTGCCGCAGGAAGCCTTGGAGTGCGTAACCGCGGTGATCCAGATCCTCAAGTACATGGTAGCCAACGAGCGAGTCTCTTTAGAAGTTGTTGGGCAAGAAGCGTGGAACACGTTCAAGACTGCTCTGGCCAACGCCTATGTGCTGCGGGGTCACATTCACATCCAGATGTCCAAGTTCTCAAAAGCACAAGCAGATGCGAACTTGGTGCTTTCGCGCATCGATCGAAATAGTCAGAAAGCTAGAGACTTGCACACAAAATGTCAACGGAGGTGAGCAAAAACTGCTCTGCCCCCGATCTGCCGTGTTCCCTGTTTCATGACACCGCGTCGTTCTCTCTCTCTCTCTTTCTCTCTCTTTCTCTCTCTTGTTTCTTGTGTTTTGGCCCAACTTGTGCACAGGGCGCAGCAAACGGAGAGGCAGAATAAGAGACTGGCCAGAGATGTCAGTCGCTGGGTGGAGGAGGCGATGCATAGAAATGGCCAAGAAGCCCCTCCTGGAGACGGGATTGTTGACCTTCCTCAACGTCCCGACCACGGTAGAGATGACGACGCAGATTTTGACGGAAGTGGGAGCGCAAATGGAATGCATTCGGAAGACGGTGAATGTAACATGTCCTGAATGCAAGTGAGGGCCGACTTACGTCGGGCCCAGAACGAATAAAAGAAGAAGACAATATTGATGATGATGATGATGATGATTGTTGCTGTGATTGAGAAGAACACCATTGCATTTGACGAAGGCAACAAACCAAGGTTACGTCACAACGACAACAATGTGATAACAGCGGGACGGAACTGCTGCATTCTAAGCTTCTACACGGCGACATGCAGTGGGGATTCTATCTAGTCGAAAGCGTCTAGCACGGGGCCTTCCGCGATACGCAGGCAGCTACAGCTCGTCTAACAATATGGGCAAGGTGACGCAGAGGCACTTCTTAGCGGCGTCCCACTGGGCCTTGCCGTTCTCGCTGTCAACCGGCATCGGAAGGAAGGTATCAAGGCGCAAGCTGGAGCTCTCGGCCACAAGGCGCTGCTTCTGCAACATACCCACAATTAGACCGAGAGACAACTGGCACAACTTCCGCACAATCCGTACCTTGACATCGAGCTCCAGCTCCTGCGCGCCTTTGGCGTCCGGGAAGAACACTTTGTACACGAGATGGGTGCAGTCCTGAGAGCCTGGCGTCTTGTCGCTGGTCCCCAGAAACACGTCCCCAGCATCCACATCTTGCTTGTAGAACATGTAGAACTGCGGTACTGGTCGGTCGTCACGAGGAGCCTCGATCTCGTCCGCATATGGCACTTCGGCTGGATCCCAAATGGCCTTGGGATCCTTGCGGGCCTTGGGTTTGGACTTCGGCGGGCCGAAGGTCGCGGGAGTCACCACAGGTTGTGTCGAAGTTCCGGCAGAAGAGCCTTCGGAGGGCTGCAACAGAGACGAGAGCGCCAAAATGTCCGACATGCTGACCCGACGCTCTAAAGAGCCGTAAGTTCGGCAGAACTTCTGCGCTTTTGCCGCGGAAACTTCATCTCAGCATTTGAAGCATTTCAATGGAAGGGATTTGAAGGCATTTGAAAACCAACGATGGAAAGAAGATATATATACTGGATCCCCGCATTGGGTTCACATCCAAGCCGCTTCAAATATATCAGCTGTTATTCTTGAAATAGGAGCCCAAGTTCAAGAGCAGGTCTTCGGATTTCAGCGTCGCGAGGATTCGACGAGCGAAAGGCGGAGCGATTTGAGGCGGAGAGGCGAACATGAGAGTCCTGGTGGGCGTGAAGCGCGTGATTGACTACGCGGTAAAAGTGCGCGTGGCGGCCAACAAGTCCGGTGTGGAGCTGCAGAATGTCAAGATGAGCATGAATCCCTTTTGCGAGGTCCGAAATCGGCGGTTTCCGCGTTTTAAGTCGGCGTACACGGCAGAGTTTCACCTGAATCTCGCCTCGAAAGATCGCGGTGGAGGAGGCCATTCGACTCAAGGAGACCAAGAAAGCGACCGAGGTGGTGGCGGTGTCCATCGGGCCCAAGCAAGCACAAGATACACTGCGGACAGCTCTGGCGATGGGTACGACCTTCACTTCTGTGCGCATGTGAACATCTGCCGATCGTTTTGCACGGACCATCGTTTGTGATGCTTGTGATGCTTGTGTGGAGAGAGACTTCGTCTGGGAAAGAGGGCAGGAGATGCGTGGCTGATCTGTTCAACTCGTACCAACACCGGGTTTTTGACTTGACAACCTAGGCGCGGATCGAGGAATCCTGGTGACGACTGACATGCGCATCGACCAGGAGTTGCAGCCCCTGAGCGTGGCCAAGATTCTCGCCAAGATTGTTGAGGAGGAGGATCCGTCCTTGGTCCTACTGGGCAAGCAGAGCATCGATGGGGATTGCGCACAAACAGGTGAGCTGTTTGGGAGAGATGACAGACGGCTCGACGGCTCCTCTTGCTGTGTGGTGGCCGACGCAACGAAAGAGAGAGTCTGATAGGCGCATGGCTCAGGTCCGATGCTTGCGGGACTGCTCAACTGGCCGCAAGTCACCTTCGCTGCCAGCGTGGATGTCGACGGGTACGTGAACGAGTTCAGCGACCGGTGCTGCAGATAGCTGCTCACTTGCCAAAAAAAATGAAGAGAAAAAGACAAGAAAAAGCACACCGCCCAAACTTATACGTTCTGATGCCTCTTCGAAGGGACAAGTTTCGGGTCGAACGCGAGACGGATTCCGGCACCGAAATTCTTGAGGTTGCGTCGCCAGCGCTTGTCACGTGCGACTTGCGACTGAACGAGCCGCGTTATGCGACTTTGCCAAACATCATGAAGGCTAAGAAGAAGAAGATCGACACCCGTGCAGCGGAGGACTTCGGTGTCGACTTGACGCCGCGCTACGAAATCCTCGAGGTGGTCGAGCCGGCTCCTCGGGAAGCCGGCATTCTCGTCGAGGACGTGGACCAGCTTGTCGACAAGCTCAAGAATGAAGCCAAAGTGATCGGATGACGGCGGTGCAAGTATGATGGTGCTTGCGACGGCAGCGTCACCGGCAGCTTCTCTCCCAAAGTCGAAGCTCACGGAAGTCGATGCCCCCGACCAAACAAACAGGAGAAATACTTCATATCACAGGCAGCCTGGCTTCGAGTCCGCAAATGCAAGCTTCGGACAGGAACATATGCAACTGATGGCCGTAATCAATCCAACCGCCGAGCCATTATACAAGAACACCTATCAAGACTTCGACACCGATGGAAGCAGCAACTGCACACATTGACGAACACTACACTTTACGCATGCCTCCAGCTTCATGAAGGGGGCAGCTTGACAAAGAACCGACCTACGTTTCGATTACATTTGGCTCTGAAGCTGCATCCGCTGGAGCGCACGGGTTTCTGCGGAACGGCTAATCTCGCGGGCCACATGCTGCACATTCATAACATCTTCGTTTCGCGCCGACTCCGTATCCATGCTCGAGGAGTTCATGCTCTCGGAATGCTCCAACCAGCTATCGTCGTCAAACTCGCCCTCGATCTTGGCGACGGAGGAAGTCGCTGCGATGTCCACGTCGCCAAACCAGCCAAAGTCCTCGTGGTCAACCCATTCCTTTCCGGCGTCCGCTCCGGACTTCCCCGAGAAGGTGATCGGGCTTGGACAGAGGCTGCTGCAGGACGCCGAGGCATCGTTCGTCTGCGCAATCGATTCCCACTCGTCCTGCGGAAAGGAGAACGGCTCGCCGAAGTCGAGGATGTCCCATTCGAAGGAGCCCTCTCCCCTGCTTCCCGTAGACGACGCGGACAGGCGCCTGCCCGCTTTCTTCACGGACGCCGCCGGGGACGTGGTGGCCTGGGCCTTGCCCGCCTTGCGACCGCCTTTCCTGAGGGAGGACGCGGGCACCGCGGCGGAACGGCCGTTGCGAGCCTTCGCGGCGGCTGCTTGCTTCGGAAGCGACTCCTCCACAATCTCCATGCTTGCACTCTTGACTTTCCTCCTGCCCTTCACCTTTCCCCTGCTCTTGGACGCTTTCCGGGAGGTCGGGCTCGCCTTCGGCTCGGGGACGCCGGCAAGGGTCTTGGCGGTCCGCATGGCGGCGCGCATGCCGAACTCTTGCAAGCACTCAGCCTGGCTAGCTTGATACTTTCGCGCAGCCTGATGTCACGACCGGGGCAAACGCAAGGAGGCAAGCGGAAGGTGTGGTCAGCCTCGGACGCCATCCCAAGACTTATTGGCGCAACAGGCTGATCGCCACTCACCTCGGCCATGTGCTGGAGATGGAGCGCAGTGAAGAGCTGCTGGGAGATTTTGCCGTCCGTGTAGCTCTTCAGCATGTTCTGGGTTGCCTTGGCGGCCGAGGCGAAGGGCGAGCGGTTCTCCACCATGGCTACCGCTTGTGCCGTCCACGACGCCGGGCCCGCACGGGCATGCATGGTTGGCTTTCCCATGCACGCTGCTGGATTCATGCACGCCGCGAGGTTCCCAAACGGCCCGGGCGCCGCTGCCGGCGCTGCCCGCACTGCCGGCGCTGCCCGCACAGGAATCGGCGAGATCCTCTCCGCAGCCATTTCCATCTCCGGGTCTTCTCGGATGGGCGAAAGCTTGCCTGCCGCGTCAAAGCGTGGGACGATGAGCGTCGAGCTGCATGAAGGGAAGCCAGGGGAGCAAGCAAGTCGAGCCGGGAACCTACCCGGCAGACTCGTCGCGGTTCTCTTCACGACGGTCGGCACATCGTCAACAAGCCGCATGCCTTCATGAGCGCTGGTGTGCTGCGTTTCCTTGGCCCCTTCCCCCACATGCTTCGCCTCCTCGCCCCGGACCTCCTGCTTTGCCGCCAACACCGCTTTTTCCGCGGTGCCGTCGCAGGCCGCGGCCGGCTCGGCCTGGACCTTGGCAACGCTGGCAAGGATTTGACCCATCTCATTCAATCTGCAAGGGATACGCAGCGCAAAGTAAGAAACCTCATCTTGATGAAGGAGATTCCTTCGTGGACACGCAGGGTATTCATTTCTACTGCTTTTCTGTTTTTACCTCTCCTGAGTCTTCTTGTTGGCTTCTTCCGCCTCCTCAGCAGAGGACGCCATCGCCGCCCTGCTAGAGGAAAGGAAGCAAGGGTGGTTGGCAGGTTAGAACCCACCACTGCCACGCGCCGCCATCGCCTTCTTGACCCGCCTTCGTACCTTAGACTGCAAGTCGCGGCGACTTGGCGGCGGATGTTTCTCTTGGCCGCGCCCACGAAGCAGTTGCTCGTGCTGCGCTCCATCTTCTCCATCTTTTGGAAATACTTCTGGGCGTGCGTGCGCACCTGGCATGCAACGGAAGGCAATTGCCGTCAGGCGGGCGGCGGACAGGCGGGCCGCGGACAGGATGCGTTGTTGCGGGACTCACCTGCACCACGGAGCGCGTGCCGATCAGTTCGGCGATCTGCTTGGCGCACTTGACGCCGTACTTGTTGGTCTCGTTGCGCCCGTAGCGCTCCAGGCCCTCGAGGAACCGCTGATGCTCCTCCTTCTGCCAGCGGCCCTGGTTGTACGCACGCGAGGGCTGGTTCGACCCGCCGCCCGCCTGGCTGGGCGCCGCGGTCATGGCGCGCGCGTCGCCCATGAGTCCCAGCTTGGCCGCCTCGTTCCTTCTGTTGACGACCTCTGGCACCTGCAGCCCCCAGGAAGAGATTTTTTGGTTTTTGAGAAGCGATGCGCAGAATTCAAGGGAAAACGCATATGACAGCTGATCGACGGGGATGGGAGAGACACTTTACCTCGCGCACCATGTCCTTGAAGCTGAAGCTGGACATGGCGCTGTGGTAGTACGGCGCTTGAAGACTCAGAGCGGCCGGGCCGGGAGCTCGGAGCGCTTCAAGCTGGCGCGCGCAGCGCTCGAGGGTCTGGTCGCCGCGCAGCGGCGCGCCCGCTGCCAACGGCATGTTGCGATCTTGTCGAGCGGATGATACCGCGCCGCGTCTGCTGCTGCTGGCGCCGCTCTCTCAGGCGCGGCGAGAGGTGCGCGAGGTCGGAAGTCGCACTCGCGCGCGACAGCACCGCAGATCAGTTGAACTCGAGCCCGTCAGCAGCGCGGCATCTGTGGCGCCAAGTGGCCGTTCTGTTGTCGTCTTCAAACTTTTCCGTCGGGAGCGTTTTGGTGCTTTCAAACTTGGGATCGGGCCGCTTGCTCTAGCATACCCGCTAGAAGGCCCCCGGACAAATTTTTGCCCCGCGTGTTCGGAGCTCTCTGCTCCGCTGCGGCCAATCGCGGAGCCTGCTCGGCTCCGCTGAAAATTTCGGCAGCGGCCAATCGGGAGGCGAGATGAATTTTCTGTCCAACGCAGTCACGACCGGAAGAATAAACGCAGAAGAAAGGGCTGCGGTGCCGTTGCACAGCCGCGGAGGTAGCGCTACGACAGTTCGCCATCGTCACCGAGAACACACGCGCTTGCAAAGCAGAGCTGTGGTGGAATGAGAACACCGTGCCGTTGAGAACGACGCCGAAACGTTGATTCTGCACAGGGAGGAACACGGTCCGTGGATGTGGATTGGGTCACAGGAATCGAATCTACGAAAAGGAATCAAACACCGAGCTGGTTGGGGCCGCCTTCTTCTCGTCTAGATTGAAGCTCGATTGAATTGCCCAGATTCGCCTCCGAGAGCGCCCCTCTTCAACGACCTCGACCAATGCGCAGCGACACGGAAGCACGCTTGACTGCCGGACCTTCCCGGCGCTCCGCGCCATTGGTGGACGCCACACTCTCGGCAGCCAACAGTCAGGACGGCGTGCTTGCCAACGGTTGGCCACGCAAGCCAATCAAACGCTCAACGCCCATTCGTCGGCGCTGCGCCTGACTCATCACGCGCTGTACGCACCATCGTCCCCAAGTCCCAAGTCCCAAAGCACGGAGGTCAAAACGTCAAAACCGATCTCGATCGGATGGCCCCAGGATCGAGGACTGTTATCCCCTCGCCTTCGACAAATGTCTTCGTCTCTGTCCCGCGTCCTGGTGTCCCATTTTCCCATTTTCCTATTTTCCCATTTTTTCCATTTTTCCATTTTCCCAGCATCAAAGCATCAAGACAAGACGCAGGCAGCATAGCACAACCATCGACAGTTTCACTCCCTTCTCGATTCACCCGCTGCTGGTTCCCGTTCCTCGGATGATCTGCAAGCATCGTCCCATCCGGCGCCCATCTTGGGCTCCATTGGCCCCAGCTGGCGTCGCGGGGCTCGGCCCCATTCTCCGAGCATGTCAGGACGGATACGAAGCGTTGACAGCAATGTCTTGCCCGACCTGGTACCTCACACCACTAGCTGCTCTGTAGTGTGCTTCTCCCTCCGTGCAAGTTGCAGAGGAAGAAGAGCCCCTACGTGCCAGCGTGTCCTTGGCAAGCATGCTGACTTGGCATGGCCAATGTTCCGCCTTCCACAGATTGCCATGGTCAGCAGCAACGACAACGGCCTGCTGTACGTCCTTGTCATGAGCGTCCTTGGCTGCTGCGCCTTCGTCGTGACGCTGCTGCTGGAGGACGTGAAAGCCTGGCTCCGCTGCCGAGCCAAGCAGCGGGCCATCACCTTCCACGCGCGGGAGCAGGAGCGAATCGCCACCAGCATCCGGGAGCTTGGGGTGCTGCGCTGGGTGGTCATGATCCACGTGGTGCTGCTCGTGCCTCTCATTGCCGTCATCATGAAGAACCAGGAGCGGAGGTCCTACGAGCTCGGCCCCGTCCCAACCTCGGTCACCGCCTACCGCGACGATGGCCAGGGCGAGACGTGGAACTACGGCATCGCCAGGCCAGCGTGGCACGCCTTCAGCATCGCCCTGGGCGGCGGCTTCGTCACGACCCACTCTGGCTTTCGCGCGCTGCTTGCGCTCGGGGTGCTCTCCGCTCTCGCTGCCGACGTGATCTCGCAGGTGGAGCTCTTCGAGCAGATCGACTGCCTGTCGCAGTCGTTGACCAAGACCACCACCCAGGAGCTCTCCGTCTTCATGGGAAACGGCACCACGGAGACCACGGCGGAGGTGGTGGCGGAGGAGAGCGTCCCGCTCTGCCCGCAGCCGGCTGGCTTCCCCCTGTCCTTCGTGTACATGCTCTGGGCGCGAGACCTGCTCTCCATCGCGCTGGAGATGTTCATGCTCTTCGTCGCCGCGGACCTGATCTCCAGGTGGGGCCTCTGCAGCGACATCCACGGCCTTGGTGCCGCCCGCGAGGTGCACATGAGCAAGGAGCAGACGCTGCACAAGGAGCTGGAGAAGCACGGCATCACCTTCCGCGACTTGGAGTCCTACCTCATTGCCTACGAGGAGGAAGAGGCGCAGCGCCAGCACAACGCCAACATCGACGTCCTGCCCAGCGCCGCACCGGAAGAGAGCTTGGCGGCGGCGGCGTCAGGCTCCCCGGCGCCCATGTCCGAGCCGTCCACCGCCGCGAGCCGGCGGCGGAGTCTGCACGCGCCCAAGATCTTCCCGGAATCGCACCTGGGCGACGCCTCCACCGCAGCTTCGCAACTGCGGCACATGAACAAGAAGGGCGCGGTGCACCCGTTCGAGCTGCAGGCGGAGCTGAGGAAAGAGAAGCTCGAAAGGATGCAGCAGCCGGTGAGTCTCGCTTCGGGAAGTCGAGTCGCGCCGGCAAGTCAAGGGACGCCCAGTTCTCTCGGCGCCAGGTCCTCTCTCGCCAGCACGCCGAACATGCCGCCCAGGCGCCGCATCGCGCCGGCGCCCATCTGCTTGCTCGAAGGCGCCTTCGCAGAAGACGTTTCCGACGTGGCGTCGTCGGCAGTGCGCTCGCGGAGAAGCGCCATGCGCCGGCCGTTGGCCGAGCCGGATCCCACGGCCTGGGACAACATCTCCGATCCGTCTACGCTGAAGCAGTCCGAGTCCCTGGGGACCGACTTCACAGAAAAGGATTACGAGAAGGACGAAGAGATGCGCATGCCGCCTGCCGTGCGGAGAGCGCAAAGTACGCTGTCCTCTGCGACTCCGTTCGCCGAAGAGAAGCGCAGCGCTGGCGAATCCGTGGCTGGTGCTTTCGAAGAGAAGAAGAGCCAGCCAAGGAGACGGATCGTGATGCCGGTACAGAGCGTGCGCGAGCGCAGCAAGATGGACGAGGATAGCATGTTTTGGGCGACGTAGCCAAAAGCCTTCGCTAGCCCGACTCCGGCGTCCCGACGCGTGTGGGAGATACGATAGAAACCAATAGACAGGCCAGAGATAGATCATCGAGTGAGGCAACGCCAAAGGTCTTCTTCGCTTGCATTAATCTTGAATTCCTCAGCATGCCATTACGTTCCTCGCGAAACGGGACACCCTGAGAGTCGAGGCGTCGAGACGCCTTTTTCGACGATGATGCAGAGGTCTGGACCGCTCATTTCAAGTCGGTTTTGGCGGGAAAGCGGCTTGGTCCGAATTTGGAAAAGGCGGGGTTGAAACCGCTTTGGAACGGTCGGACGCCGAGCTCTCCTCGCTTCTCACGCGACTTGAGCCCTGTACATAGCCTCCACTTGCGTATCTTGCGGCGCGACAGCTCGGAGCGCCTTTGATCGTACAGCAAGCGCGCAGCGAGCGGTAGACCGGGGACCAGAGAGCGCTCTGCGCGGCTAGAAGAAGCATGCAAATCACGATCAAGGTACGTAAACATCACAAGGCCATCGAATGCGCGCGTCAACGCTGCGAATCGGCCCCTTCAATGCGTTCCGCTCACGAATTTGGTCCGCTCGATCCGCCGCTCCAGACTCTGACGGGGCGTAAGGTAAAGGACGTGAAATGCGCATTGAAAGCACCGCAACGAGCTCGAGAAGAAAGAAGAGATCTCTGAGAGCGTTCGTCTCCCGAACTCCACAGCAACCGTTTAATTTTGAACCGTCGAGTTTGGTCTCCGAGGTGAAAATGGCGCTGCAAGAGAAGGAGGGGATTCAGGTGGAGCAGATTCGTCTGATCTACGGAGGGCGTCAGCTGTAAGTGTGGTGGTTGTGGAGCGCGAACGCCGTGGCGCCTCTCACCAGCCTTTTGCTCTATTCGATACCAAATTTCGTTGTCACAGAGCCGACGACAACACCTTGGAGTCCTACAACATTGAGTCCGGCAGCACGATTCACATGGTTTTGCAGCTGCGTGGCGGCAACTAAAGGGAAAGCTGCAGAGCAGCCGCGAAGCAGAGCAAAGAGGAATGGCGCCCTGCAAGGCAATACGCTTGTTGCTGGTCCGTCCTACTCTTCCTTTAAACAGAACGAAACGCACTGTCACTCCACTTGGTCGACATCGGCTTCTGGCCAAGTCCATCAACTCCGTCTTGCTGTACACATCCTACGGAACGCGCTGCGCCAGAGCGGCAGCTCCGCGGCCCGACGGAAGAAGGGTAGCTCCTAGGCCTCCCGCTTCCTCATCACGAGGCATCGACCAGACGCGTTTCCGCCCACGATGACATCCAAGGTAGGATGAAAGATGTTCCGAGAGTACACGCTCGTGAGGTACTCTCCCTGCGCAGATCCGATAGAAAGAAACGTACTTCAGAGCGCGCCGAGGCGACGGAATGTTGTGGAAGGAGGGTTGATACCTGAATGTTCATGATCCGGCGTCCCTTGTTTCCCGTGTGGAATATCTCCACCGAGCGAGGCTGCTGCATCGAGCCGCACGTAAACACTTCGGGCTGTGTGGGGTGCCACGAGGCGTGAAACACGGACAGCCACCTGCTCACAGCCCCGATCAGCTACCCTCTCTGAGGAACGAGAACGTGCGGCGGGACCTGGGAGCATTGCCGGGGACCGTCGTGCGACGTACCGTCCAGTCTGGTTATCATGCGAAATGCTGTACGTCGGGTCCTCGTTATCCGCTGCCCATTGGGCAGGCTTGTGATACAGGTTGAGCTTGTTGCACATGCTCGTGGCGAGCAGGTACTCGCCGTTGCAGTTGAAGAAGGCCGAGTTCACCGAGCGGGAAAGCGGAAGCCTCGCGAGCGAGCCACCGGAAGCCTGCGCGCTGGCAGATGTCTTGATCTTGCGCCGATCCCAGAGCTGAATGCAGCGATCGAGGCCACAGGTGGCAAAGAAGTGCTCCTGGGTCGGGGACACGTCGACGGTGTTCACCTTCTTCTCGTGGAGCTTGCGCTTCCACCGCGGAGCCGCGTTGCCGCTCCGGATGTCGAAGAACTGGACGAAGCCCTCCGAGTCGCATGTCCAGAGATCGTCCGGCCGATTCACAGGCATGCACCCGCTCTGGAGCCATCCGTCCTCCTTGTCCGAGCTCTTGTACACGTGCGAGAAGGCCTCCTTCTCCAAGTCCATCACACGCACGTTGCCGTCGTAGGACCAGCTATACAGCTTCGAGCCATCCTCGGAGTACTGAAGGCGAGAAATCGGTCGGCTGTGGGGCTTGTAGTTGATGACACCGTCGTCCTCCTCGTCCTCCGGAATGTCGGCCGAGGCGTTCCAAATCCCGAGGTTGCCCGCCTTGTCGCCCGCGGCAACCATGACGGCGCTGGAGGATGGATGGACCGCCAAGCCGTATATTCTCTCCTGGGTCACCTTGCAGACCGAGGCCTCGTCATCGACGCTCAGCTCCGCGAATCGCTCCGCAACCGCCATTGCGTCCTGCGGCACGGGCGCCTCCTGGCCTTCCCTGCCTTCCTCCTTGGCCGCCTCGGAAAGCTTTCGCAGCGTCTCCAAGAACTTCGTGCCGTACTCCGCCGACGCATTCGTGGAGGACAGCGTGAGCGGACCATCTGGGATGCGCTCCGAGCGCGGCTTCACAACTGGCGTGCGCAGCTCCTCCCGGATCTGCCGGGCCTTTTCCTCGCTCATGTCCTTGATAGCTACTGTCACCATGCCTCCCGCCCCCACTCTGTCGATCATGTAGCCAGCGGCCTTCTCGCCACGGTTCCTTGCGGAGCGCCGCAGCACCTGAGCAACGTCCTGTGAGTCCATGCAAACAGCTTGCAGCGCATCGACATCGCCATGTTCTTGCATCACCTGATTCTCCTCCACGGGCTCCCGCTTGGTCTTGATCCCTCGTCGCACCGGCTTCTTCTTCGCAGGCGCCAGCTTCTTGAGGGCACCCTTGGTGTTGTCGAGGCCAAGGGACGAGAGGAACTCGGCGTTCTTTCGCATGCGCTGCTCGCGATCCCACTCGTAGGCGCTGATGGCCTCTCCCCCGAAGCCGTACACAAAGTCCGGCTTGCCCGGAATCGGTGCGCCTGGCTCGCGCTTGACTTTCGTCCCTTGCTCAGCCTCGTCCTTCTGCTGCTGCTGCTGCTGCTGCTGCTGCTCCTGCTGCTGCTGCTGCTGCTCGTCGTCCATGGGCTCCGTATCCTGCCCCGCAGAAGCGTCCGCCTCCGCCGCAGCGGGAGGCGCCTCATGAGCTGCCGCATCCTCCTGTTTAACGCTCAAGCGACGACTGCGCCGCTTGGGCCTCTCCGCCTCATCCTCAGTCTTGATGCCACGAGAGCGCTTGGCGCCTGCCATCCTACTTGGCTGCCACTGGCCGAAACCCGCCGTACGCACATCCGCTGACTTGGCGGGATTTTTCTGGTTTTTGGCGGGAACGTTGGATATCGCTTTGGTGTCCTAATTCGCTTCTGAGTGCCGTAGCGACAAAAACGTTCAAGAACCAGAGGTACTCCGGAGCGCTTCGGAGCTACCAAACTGCGTCGGCACATGCGGGCGCAGTCGACCTCGGGCGTGTTTCCCGCGCTTCGCGAAATTCAAAGCTTTCGAAGTCGTGGCGCTGTGCGCGGCATCCGGCGGTCCAACCGCCCGCTGCACCCTGACGCTTGCCTCGAAAGAGACTGCGCGCTCGTTTGGCCGGGACGGCCGAGGAGAAAGTTCGCGTCCAGAAGCCCGCCCGAGCTAGCACAAGCCTTCGTCAGTCACGCCGATGTCGAGCTCCGGCCGTGCGGCGCGCACGGGGTATGAGAATTTCATCTTTCTCATGGCCGCGCACTTTGCGGAGGAGAAGCACCAGATGGTGAGTCGCTCGGAAGCGCCGTTCCAGGATGCTTTCTAACTCGTGCGTCGCGGCAGAGGAAGCTAGTTGAGGAAGCCTTGCAACGAGTGCCCACGCTGGGTGGCTTCTCGAAAATGCAGGACACGACCCTCCTGGCGCTGGTCGCTCTCATTTTCGGGGGCCAGTGTGATTCTCACTTCGCGCTCGCCATCCGGCTGCTGGAGAAATGGCATCATCTCGGTGACACCTACACGCGGTACCAGCTTCTTCTGGCAAAGCATGTTGCAGCAAGCGCGGTGTGGGATGCAACGTCGAAAAGGCAGAGGCTGGACGTTGAGCTAGTCCGGGCGGCGATGCACGACGGCCTCTTCGGGAGCTTCTCTTCCGCGATTGAGCCACCGGAGCTCCTGGACGCCTTGGAACAGCAGGAGCGCGCCCTCGAAGGTGTTATCGCAGAACTTCGGAACAAGACCTCCCTCAACCCCATCATCCAATACATGGAAAGCTACCCGCTGGAGGCGCTCTGCAGGAAGGGCTTTCTGTGGCTCCGGGACGTCCTGCAGGGATACCTGAGCCCGAGCGCGAAGAGCTATCTTGTCGATCAGCCCACGGACGAAGCGGGGGAGGCGCAGCCCCAGGACGAGGTCGTCGAGGCCCCTGCAGTGCCGCTTCGCACCGGCGACCACGGCGAAGCTTTCGACTCCCTGCGGCCGATCAGCTTTGCGGAGTATCAAGCTCTGGTGGAGCCTTCCCTGCAGAAGGAGCGGACCCGGATCACGGGAGCGCCGAGGCTGCATCTCGACGACGAGCAGCAGGACGGCCCCGAGCAGAGGTCTTGGATTGTGGCAGAGGCTCTGCAGCATTGCGATCGCGAGCACGTGGCCTACGAAGACTATGGGCGATATCTCAGCAGCTTCTTCGAAAGGCTCGCCAACAAGGAGCCGACAGATGTGCACTCGCCGGCGGCGAACGTCGTGAAGAGCGCGTCTAGCAACATGAAGAGACTGCCGAGAGTCGCCGCCGAGGCCGCCGCGAATGGCCGCGACCGAATGCGGAACAAGCTGGACGCACTGCTCTCCTCGCCCGCAACCCCCGTCAGGTTCCCGTGGACGCCGTCGAAAGGCTCCGAGGGGAAAGCCGGGAGACCAAGAAAGGCAATCCACTTCTACTTCCTGAGGAAGCGGAGCGAGCTTGAGGAGGCCTATCGAAAGATTGGCAAGGAAGAGCGCAAGGAAATGGGCTTGACGTTCCGCATCTTCAAGTATCAGTCGTGGCGGAAGCTCTCGGACCAAGAGAAGGAGCACTACCTTGAGCTCGAAGAGCAGGACAAGGAGCGCATCAGCATCAGCGCTCAGGAAGAGGACCTCAGAATAGGCAGCGCCTCGGCGGACGAGAAGGTGCCGTTGTCTGCGAGCGCCTCCGAGTCAAAGACCACCCCTCGGAAAGAACCTTCCGCCCCCCCTTCGCCCTGGACCCGCGAGCAGAAACGGGAAGCGGCGCGGAAAAGCTGGGTTCGCGACCACGCCGACGAACTGCTGCACAACTACAGAAAGCACAGGCACGAGATCTCCTTTGATGACTTCTGCGTGAGGTACTTCGACAGGAATGTGCGCGTGGCAGAGCGGAATGAGTACCTGGAAGCGGAAGGCCTTCCCCCCGACGTGGAGGTCCTCAGCCAAGATGACGAGCCCAGCAGCCCAGTACCGAATGGGCACCAAGGTAGCCCGCTGAAACCCAGGCCATCATCTTTCTCCCCCTCAGGAAAGTCGATGATCCCTGCCTTTCCTCAGGTCCAAGGCGCATCAGGTTTCGGCAACTGGGAGAGGCCTCAGAAGAGGTGCCGGGGAATGCGACGGCCAGCCCTTACAGCAAGAAGCGTTCCAGCCGACGACGACAGGTGATGAAGGGAGATACGCAGAATGCCGCGCTGTTGCGGAAGCTGACATGCCTCGCAATGATCAGGAGCAAGTCCCGAGCGGTGACGAAGCCGACGATCAGGCTGGCGCGGATGAGAGTGCGGCGCCGAGCGCTGGCCCCGGTGGGCGAAGGCTCAGAAAGCACGCTGCTCGGCAGTCGACATCGTCCGAGCCTGCGCAGAAGTCGTCGCGACGGAAGAGCAGAGGCCGACTCACCTACGCGGAAGGCAGCGTGGACGAGACCCTCGAGGATGCAATTGAGGAAACTAAGGAAGGGCAGGTGGTCGAAGGCGAAGATCGAGGTGGCGGCAACGAAGAAGCCGACGAGGCGGGGGATGAGACCGACGACGAGATTCGGGAGGAGGGAAAGGAGGAAGAGGACCAGAAGGAGGTGGAGGAAGACGAACGGAAGGAGCAAACTCAGCCGGAGGCGGAGAACGGGCATGAGCAGGACGCGGACGAAGCCATGAACCTTCAAGACGCCGGCGACGAGCAGCGCGAAGGCGAAAGCCAAGGCCAGGGCATCGGAGAAGGCGAAGCCGAAGGCGAGAGCGAAATGCGCACACAGCTGGAGATTTCGGAAGCGGTGGAAGAGAAAGCGAGCCTTGCCTCCAGGAAGAAGCGCTCTCGGGGCGTCGATTCCGACGAGGAAGATCGTAAACGCCGGCGAAGTCCCAGGCTCAGCATCGACGTGGTACCCGAGTCCGCCAGC
>JAAMXY010000517.1:0-17691 GCA_019677205.1 Pinguiococcus pyrenoidosus | reverse complement strand
ACGTGGTAGATGGAGCTGATGCGGCGCCGGATGCCGACGGCAACCCGAATGGGAGGTCTTCTGCCTCGGACGCCACAGCCGCTGATCCCGGCGGCGATCAAGAAGTTCATGACGCGGCGCAGGAAGACAGGACTGACGGCTTAGTCTCCGTAGCGGACGAGGCCCAGCCCTCTTCGCTGCTCCCTGCGAATGGTCCGGGAGAAATCCGCATCGGACTGCGAGCGTCCAAACTGTTCGCGGATGACAAGCTCTACCACGGGACGATCGTGAACATTGATGCATGGTACGGAGTGCAGTTTGACGACGGAGACTACTACGACATGAACGAAGTCGAGATTCGCGATGCGGTGAACTTGCACCAAGCAATGCTGGATGATGGGAGCCTGCCTCCCTTGCTGAAGGTGGGCTCCGCGCCCTGGCTAAACACTCGCCTTGAGCTGGGCGGGTACGCCCTGGCGAACCGCGGGCGCAACACCTTCTACGTCTGCCGTTTGCTGCACATCTTTGAGAAGGAGGACGAGGGTAGAACCAGTAAGTCCGCAGTCCTGCGATGCCTGCGAAAACAGAACCGAACCCGTAACCCGCCTGCGTTCCTGTTGCAGGAAAGATGGTCGTGCTGTGGCTCCATCTTGGACAGGCCGTCATGTATCGCGATCCTGGCTGCTGCTCCAAGATCGTCTCTGGAGCCCACGTGCGGCCCTTTCGCGGCTTTGAGGTCGGCGAGATGCTCTGGCATAAGGATCCCACCAGCGGCTCGTGGAACAAGGCTGAGGTGACCAACAAGATCATCGAGGGGGAGGGAGCGAAAGCCGATCCGAACTTCGAAGTACGGCATATCACAACTCGCGATGTCTTCAACGCTTCGTACGCGACTCTCCGCCCGAGTGAAGACAACATCCCGACGGTCAGTGCAGAAGACATGGAGTTTAGCGTGTGAGGTAGGCAAGCGTCGAGGAGCAGCTGGGACTTGTCAGGAAGGGGCTTAGAGGAGCATCGTGCGCAACTGTTTCTTTACTCCACTGGTCGCTCCTGGACTTCCTCTGGCTCTGAAGTCTCTGACGTGTCCTTGTCCATGCCGTCGTCTTCCACGAAGTAAAGCTGCAGCGTGAACTTCTTCGTCTCCTTGTCCCAGTTGGAAACGAAGCGGCCCTCCTGCTTATCTATCGGCTCGTTCGGAATCTTGAAGGCGATGATCTCGTAGGGATCGCACGCGAACAGCAGGTACTGATATCGCTTGTCCGCGGGCTCGACCCGCTGCTCGAAGGACGACATGAAGCGGGTTCGCGGCTGCAGCCCCTCGTCGGCGTCGGGGTAGTCAATCTCGAAGATCAGCGTCCTTTGCCGCGTCCGCGGATCCCGCGACTTGGTCACCTTGTACCCCGGCCGGCCGATGCGAATCGTGCTGCGAATCGGCCTGGCTCTCATCTCCATGCGCGGCGCCAGGTTGGCCTCTCTCTCCATGTGTGCCCTCTTGGCCAGATTGCTCTGATGCCGTCGCCCTTGGGTGTGCGCCAGGTAGTTGGCCTCGTTCCGGTGCAGCGTGAGGCACAACTTGCATTCGTACATCCCCAGATGGTTTCGAAGCAGATATGGGTCCTTGGCCAAGTCGATGGTCTCCATCGCCAGCTTGCGCAGGCGCTCTCTTCGGTCCACCGCCGCCTGACTCTCCGAGAGGTTTCCCCCGGAGCCGGGCTTGGAGCCCACTCGATTCTGGTGATCCATCTCGACTCCGCGACGCCTTTTCTAGATGAACTTCGCCAGTAACTCGCGAAAAATACGCGGGTGAAAGCGGTGAAGCGCTGTGCGCCGCGGGAACCTCGAACTTCGCGCGCCGCGCCATTTTGATCGCATATTTTTCGATATTGATGTGTGTCGATCTTGTGTGTGAAGATTGAAATCGTGCGTTTTGAATATTATTTTCAAATATTTACATTATATGAAATATGTATAATGTTGACTAATACATTCAAATGTTCGAAATATTTTGAAAAAATAATAATTGTGGGGAATCAAACGTTTGCATACTTTCATTGGTTGAAACCTTGAGACTCCCCAGTCCTGCTGTGCTTCGGCAGGATAGACGCGCAGAGAGTTGAGAGACGCTCGGGTACCCATCTCGAACTGACGGTTTTCAATTCAAAGGCGGCGCAACCACAGCCACACATCTCTCGAGACTCCAGACGGCACACGGACGGCTTGTGGCCTCTGTGGACGCCGCCGGAGGCGCAGTCCAGCTCCGGCGAATCCTGGCCACAAACGAATGTAGAAGCCGTTGGGACGAGAGGGGAGTCGGAGAGCGCCAAACATGTCTTCTGAAGAGGAGATGGACGTGGACAAGTTCTTTCTGCCGGGCGGCATCCTGGACTCCGGCCTTCTCAACGCCCTGGAGACGCCGGAGGACAGCACTCCGTCCGCCGGACGCGCGTCGCAGGGCAGCGTGGATTCCCTTGGACTCGACCCTTTCCGCGGGAGCTTCCTGGGCTTCCTGCCCAGTGAAGGTGGCCACGGAAGCCCGGCAGAGCGCCATGGAGAGGTGCCAGGGCGATCCTCGCTCTTTGAGGATGCAGCGGCCGCCGATGTGAACCTGGAGAACCTGTTTTCTGCTGGCAAACAGGTGCCACCCGCTGGACAACCTCGGCGTTCGGATCGATTTGAGCCGTCCGGACCGAGGAGAAGCGACGGACCGCGGCCAGCGGAGGATGGGCCGTCTGCGAATGAGGCGCGTAGTCCAAACTTTTCGGATTTGTCCCTCGAGGGCAGAAATCCGATGGCCAAGGAGTTCACGCCGGGCGGAGACTCCAAGCCGCGGCGGTACCGCACCGGCTCGGGCTATGACGACGCGGATCGCGACGCCGAGCAGAGCGCGAGCATGCCGCTGCCGCGCTTCTTTGCCGACGAGGTGCCCGGTGACGCGGAAGACCTCGACGACGAGGCAGATCTGCACCTGGACGCCCTACCGGAAAGCGCGGACATGCACATGCCGGGCATGGCGCTCGGATACGAGGATGATCGCCTGTCGGACGCGGCTCCTGCTTTCGTGCCAAGCCAGCTTCGGACGGCCAATTCCAGCCCGCTGCTTGGGCCGGCCACCTCCCGCGGCTTCGAAGGGGCCTACGTCAGTCCACCCGGCATCATCTCCAGCGCGGCGGAACTCACAACGAGCGTGCTGTACAGGGCACAGACCACCCCACCTTCTTCCGGCGGGCAGGCCGTGGAAGTCGGGCGCCCGTCGCGATCGAGCCGCCAGCGCAAGTTCCACACCTATGAGCGTTCGTTCTCAGGTCCTTCCGGCACGGGAGCGGGCTCGGGCGACGGCGCCGGCGCCGGCACCGCCACCGGCACCGCCACCAACGGACGAAGCTTCCGGGACCTTCCAGGGCAGGGCGCTTCGTCACCGCAGACGCCCCCTGCCTTCTCGCTGCGCGCATCTCGCGCCTCGCACGGGAAGAAGGATCCAGCCGTCGCCGCAGGCGCAGGTGCGGCAGCAACTTATGTCCCGCTGTCGGCCGTGAACGGAAATTCTGGCCACAGTCACGGCATCTTCCTCGCGGCTTTCGACGGACAGCCAAAGCAAGCCGGTCTGCGGGCTGCTGACGACGCGGCCTCGCACGGCAGCGGCAAGGTGGTGCAGCGCAACATGGCGTTCGTCCCGTTGGTGCCCTCGGGATCTCACGGAGCAAGTCAGGGAAGTGCACAGCATCTCGGGCTCGCTGCCGAGGCCAATGGACGGCTCGAGACCACCGCGACTTCGCATGCTACTCCTTCCAGAGCTGGCGGCAACGGCAAGCATAGGCATGCGAATGCAGCGCAAGTCGTGGGCAAGGCCGGCGGCAAGCCCCCCTCGGTGTCGAAGGGAGCTCTGGCCAAGGCGCGCTCGGCTCGCGTGCCGCGCTCGCAGGTTCAGCCGGCCGCGCCACGGGTCAGTGGAAAGTCCAAGCACCGCTCCGCGAAGAATGGCGTGAATCATCAGGCAGCCTCCGCGGCCTCTGCCCAGGGCAAGACGACCTCGCAACAGAAGCGCAAGGCGTCAAACGGAAGCGCATCCAGCACGCCTGGCCTGCACCTTCCGGTTGGAGCGAACCCGAAAGCGCTTGCCTCGTCCCAGAGCCACCCGCCGAAGCAGGTCGTGAAGACCGATCCAGTGATGACGCCTGCTCTTGAAGCGGTCCTGGCCGATCGCCTAGGGGTCAGCCGGGAGAAGATCCGCAACAGCGACGCGAAGACCATCCAGATGATGAAGAAGCAGTCTCGCAAGCACAAGCCGGTACCGCAAGGCCCAGCGGAGAAGGACAGCCCGAGTGCTTCTGCGACCGCGAGTCACGCGGCAGAGCCCGCCAGTCCACTCCAGCCGAAGAAGGGCTCCGGCGCCGCCGCCGCCCCTGGAGCCGCCGCCCCTGGAGCCGCCGCTGGCGCTGCTGCTGGCGCTGGCGCTGGCGCTGGCGCTGCCACAACCGTTCAGGGCAAAGTTCCCATTCGGAACTCGGAAGTCACCAGCCAGGAGAAGGCCCGGCGGTACAGCCAACGGCAGCTTGCCTCGTCGGAGGGAGACGTCAAGAGCGATACAAGCTCGGAGGTGGACGAGGATGTGAAGCGGGAGTTTGACAAAGCTGCCGCGCAGGCCACTGCGGATCCCGCCGAAGACGACCGCCTGCCGGCAGATGAAGATCCGGCGAATGGCAAGGAGGGAAGTGCTTCCACGGCCGCACTGAGGAAGAGCCGCCGGGCGGATGTATCCTACGCAGCCGAGGCGGAGTCCTGTACGATTTCCGAGCGGCGAGCCGATCCGCTGCGGATGCTGCTTCCACGTTTCCGCGGCGACGCGGGAATCCAGGCGGGTATGATGATTGCCATCAAGCTCAAGGCGGGACTCCAGGAGCTTCGGAACCGAGGCTTTTTGCTGTTGTCGCATTTGCTGGCCTGCCTGGGCGTGTGCCTGGGCTTCGCGCTTGCCGTGGTGATGGCGAGCGCGATGGTGGTGAGCCGCATTCACAACTACGCGCTGAACGAGCTGATCGTGAACTACCACATCACGATCTGCTTCACGTTCCCGTACTTCTTCAAGTATCTCGTCCAGCGGAAGATGGATTGGGCACCGCACTGGGCGCCCGTCTGTCTCTGGTACAGCTTCCTTGTGCAGCTATTCTGCACGTCAGCCGGCCCGGATGCGTCCTTCTCACGGAAGAGCACGAGGAGGACGCTGGTCACCAGCGCGTTCCGCGTCGTCATCCCGCTGATGTTCATCGCGGAGGGCACGGCGGGCAAGACCTTCCTCCTGGACCTCACGGGAGCGGAGGTTCTTCTGCTGAGTCTTCTCCTATCCGGCCTGAAGATGCGCTGCATCTTCAGCCCGATCTTCCTGCTTTGCTGGGGCGTTCAGGGCGTGCTCGTGGCGCTCTTCGAGGCTGGCGAGCTGGCGGGTGGAGTGGAGAGCAGCAGCGAGGGATTTCAGTGGAGGCCCCTGCTTTTCCAGTACCTGCTTTTCATCTCCTCGCTATCGTGTCTCAGAGGAATACGGAGCCTGCGCCTAGTCGAGGCGATGGACGAGAATTCTGCGAGCAGCTTTCGAAGACAAGGTACCGAAACGGCGTGAGAGTGGGCCAATCTCCAACGACGACCTTGGCTTGACGGCGGGAGTGGGCCACCGCCTACGGGGTTATTGGAACAAAGGCCTTCGTTCGTCGTCTCTCACCGCTTGTGCGGGGGTCCATCGCATAGTCTCTGCATCGCAGCTTTCGATGCACGTTGCCGTGCGGGTCCCTGACTGCAAGGTTTCCCGCTTCTTGTTGTTCTAGCGAGTGAAACTTCCGCGGTGGTTCAGGTAAAATTTCCGGGGCTTCTCCGGTCGACCGCCCGCAATCAGCCGCCCGCAATCATCCGTGCGCCGAGCGACAGCCCGGTGCTGCTCGCCGGTGTTCGCTGTCCGCAGGGACTCGAGTCCTCCATCGTGTCCTTCTTGGCAGATGCCCTGCGGATGACAACCGGCTGCTGCACGCAGCCGATCGCTGGCGGCGGACCCTTCCAAAGATTCGGAAAAGATCCCATCGAGAGAAAAAAGCTCCGGAGCTGCAATACCCAGGGACAGATTTCGCGCACGCCCGCATGTGTAGACCCACTTTCTCCGGAGTTGGTATCCCTCTGTCACACATTCCCCAGCTTTCGTTTTCCCGCCAAAACACATTTCAAACACGCTTTGCGCGTTTGTCGTAATCTCTCGGAAGTGGCGCATCGGCGGCGCTCTTGAGACGCCATGGGAAGAATGGAGAGCTTTGGGGCTGACGACGCCCAGTTTCCGGACGTCTTTGAGGATAGCTCGGAGGACGAGTCGCCGGCGGAGGCCTCGAAGCGGGCGGCGGACTTCACGCGGGCGTCGTTGGATGTTACGATGAGCGACGACCCCGTGGTGCTCCAGCATCGTCTGGGAAAGCTTCAGCTGGCGCTTCGGTCTTGCCAAATTCAGCAGGAGCTCCAGCAAGCGCAGGTGCTCTCTGGCGCACAACGGGGACTGCAAGACCCAAGGACTCACCCCTGTTCGCGCTTGTGTGAAGATCCAATCGACTCTCTCGGCCAATGCGAGACTGCGACACCTCGTGTCTCTACACAGCTCTGAGCGGGAGCGTCTGGCGGAAGCTCTGCGCCTGACGGAAGCCGAGGTAGCGTCGGCCGCTCAGCAAGTCTTTCACGGCTTCCCCACGCTCATTCCCCGTGGCGGCGCAGATGGCGAGGAAAGATGGGACCGACCGAATCGGATTAGCGGTGCTTCGGGGAGAGATGCTGGAAGAGAAATCGCGTGCGCTAGAGGTGGCGCGCAACTGCACGCGGAAGGCGATCAGCGACAAGGAAGCCGTGATGGAAAAGCTCAAGGCGGTGACTGCGCAGATGGGCGGAGAAGTTCGGTAAGATAGGCCTAGGCCACAAACAAAACAATGCGCAGCTGGTTGCCACACTGGTGCTCGCTCTGGATCAGGTCGGATGTCTAAAGCAGTCTTGGTGTCGACGACAGCGCGCTTCGTGAAATGAACTACAAGATGCGTGAGCAGATAGCCCAGCGCACCGTGCTCTTCAGCGCCCGACAGAAGGAGATGGAAGAAGCCCTGAGGACCACCCGCGAGGAGAACTTGACGCTTGATCAGCGGCGCGAGTCGGCGTCGAAGGAGGGGACGGAGTACGCAGAGAAGGCTCACTCGTTGGAAACCCAGCTCCACGAAGTACAGGCTCGGCTTGACGCCACGGCCGCGCAGCTGGATGACGAACGAGCTCGCTCTTCATCTGCCGTCGCCCAAGTCAAGCAGTTACAGGAGGTGCGTTCCCCCGCGCTTTGCATGCAAGAGGGGAACTTCTGAAGTAGGTTTTTCTTTTTGCTTCATCTCCAGGACCTGAGCTCCGCAACCGCTGCCATTGAACGGCTGAATGGCGATCTCGAGGACGTTCGCAGCTCGAACTTGACGGAAGTAGAACGCGCTATGTACGGTAGACTGACGGAGGAGGAGGCGAAGAGCGCTGCCTTTCGAGAAAAGTACTTGTCGACCTTGAAGGAGCTGGAGAACGTCTCCGACAAGGCTCGCCAAGCGTCCGTGGCCTATGAGGAGAAACTCACCAAAGTGAAGCAGGTAGCGGCAACATGGAGCGGCAGCAGTCTTCCCGTCTCATTCGTGGTTGCTCTGCAGCTCTTCGCTGGGAAGATCCAGAGGATGCGCGGTCGTTTCCAGAGGCGAATACAGAGAATCAGTGACGAGAAGCAAGCTGAGCAGAAGCAGGTAAAGCGGCATCTCGACACAAGCGACGAAGCGAGGAGCGTCCCGGCTCTCTGGCGCCGCCAGCAAGTACCTGATTCGTCGCAAACCCCAACACCGTAGGTGCTCCTGAGCCTCCGCGCAGAAGCCGAGGCAATCCTGAGCAAGGCAAACGCCGTCAAACGACATCATGAGGAGCTGCTTCAGAAGGTAAGAAGCAGCGAGAGCTGTGAAGAGGAAAGAGGAGGGATCGCTAACGTTCGTGTCAAACTAGGAGCAGGAGCGCTTGGCCCTTGACGCGAAAGCACCCAGCCGTAGAAGTACCCGAGACAGCATCATTGCCGATTAGCCATGGCAAGGTGGCAATTTTGCTCAGCTTTGCTTTGCTTTGCTTTGCTTTGCTTTGCTTTGCTAGAAAAGAGACAGGAGATGTGAAGTTCTTTAATTGATCTACTTGATCTACTTCGTCTACTTGATCTACTTGATCTACTAGATTCTCCTCAGTCAGGGGGTTACCAGCAGCTCGCCGCCACACCCGTACTTCTGGTGCCTCTACAGATCCAGTGGGCATGTCTCGCTGATGTATCCGTACACTGCAGGAAGCGCGGACTTCCTGAAGGTTCCGGATTCCCTCTTGGTTGGGAATGCTTGCTGTCTCTGCCGCATCTTCAAGCTCTGCTTGCGGTATGGCGAGACGGAGCGGATCTCGGACGCAACAGCGCACCGCAGCCGATGGAGCGTTCTAAACTTCGAGTCGGGAAGGCGGCTGAAAGGATTGTGCTGCTCTGCATCCAGCAATGCAACGAGGCAAGCACGGCCAACTTCTGCCCAGTCTTCCGTGGTGTACGGCGTCGGCAGCGTCGCGGGCCGCCCGGGGCTCACGCAGCGGAAGCCTAGCTTCCCGTCGGATACCCCAGCGCCAGGCTTCTTCCGACCGGAAGAGTGTGCCCGGCTCCTGTCCCGAGGGCTCTCTCGCCTCCGGCCCACTCCGGCCGGATTCGGAAGATCGTTCATCGTCTTGTCGGTGTGGTAGTTGCATTCCAGCGTGTAGCATCTGAGCGCCCCGCTGGCGAGGAAGAGCGCAACTCTGCCCGTACCCTCGGCACTCAATCCTTCATCTCCGCGGTCCGTCCGCATCATGTGCCTCCTCGTGAAGTTGCACGCTGAGTAGTCGAAGTGCTGCGAGTTTACGGAGATGAGGCGAGCGAACATCTGGTTCTCGACCTGCTCCTCGAGCGTATGCAAGCTGTTGCCGTAGACGAAGCACCCTCTCTTGGACGCATGAGCGTGGAAATCGATGTAAAGGGCGAGGCCGGGCCCACCGGTGCCACCCCGCGCTGCATGTAGCCCCACGCACTTTGCCCCGAAGATGGTGGGCTGCTCGAGCGGCTCCGGCTCCGAGTAGAAGCGATTGAGATTCCGCCCCCGCGTGTCCAGGCGAAAATGCCCGCGCGCCACGCCGTCGGGATTCAGCATCGGGATGACCTTGAACACGAAATGCTTCCGCAGCAGCTCGGCCCTGGGGTCGTCCGACAGCAAGAACTCCACCGCCCCGTGCAGCGCGAAGCTCGATGGTGTCTCACCCGGATGGACACGGGCGCTCAGCAGCACAACTGGCTTGCCAGGGAAGAGGGGTGGCCTCTCCACTGGCTCGTGCCCGTCCTCCAGGACGCTCTTCGTCCCGTGCAGAAGCGGCTTCGGTGCCTCCCGCAGTGCCGGACCGGTCGTTTCCGGGCCCACGGATCTCTCGGGGAAAAGCAGCGCCGCGCCATCGCCCCCCACTTCTTCAAGGTAGCTCTCACAGCGCCCGTCTGCATCCGCACCGCCGACATCGGAGATGGTCAGCAAGTCGACGCGCCGTCCGTCCAGAGAGCGAACGAGCAGCTCTCTGCGGAAGAAGATCGCCCGCGACGCCGCAGCCGTTTTCTCCACCGCTTTGAGCCACTGCTGGCTCTCCTCGTAGCTATGGGGATAGCAAAAGGCCACAAAGGCTGGGAGGGCGCCCTTCACTGCCACGTCCAGCGTGAACTCGATGCGAAAGTGCGCATCAGTCAGCTCGTGCTGCAGCGGCCCGCCCACTTTCTTCCACCGCCAGTCCGTCGCGGCGCTCTTGAACAGCGGCCTGTAGCCCTGCTTGAACAGCGGCGCATGCTTCTTCATGTTCATCACTCGGAACTTGATGCGCATCGACTCCGGCGCCGGCGCCTCAAGGAACCCAACGCCTGTTTTCCGCTTGTGCAAAGCGCTCCTCCGGCCAACCGTGTTCGGCGCCAAAAGGGGCGCTGCCTCGCCGCTCACCTCGAAGTAGAACCAGCTGGAGTTCTGCCGCTCCTGTACCGTGCCATAGCAGTCCGGCGCCGTCCAAAGCTCGAAAGCGCCGTCCGACGCCACACGAGCAGACGCCAGATTGCCGCTGTCGAAGCGGGAACTCAGCTTGAGCCCCGTCCGCTCATCCTCCAGGACAAACGCCGGCCCGTGTAGACCCACTCCGACCATGTCTGCGCGACCGCTGGAACACCCGCGAGGCGGCGCGGACACTTCTGTAACGCCACTGCGCGCGCGTGGGGCGGAAAGCTGAGCCAAACACAGCGCCCAAAGCGCACGAAAAGGGAAAAGAAACTCTCGGCAGATCCTGTGACAGCCGGACAGATCTGCCTCCAAGGTAGCAGCTACCTACTCCGGTATCTTCCCTGGTACCTTGATATAGCAAAAACTGATACCTAGGTATATGAACGAGACGAGTGGTACTACTGCAGTTCAAGTTTTAATTTTTACGGCTTGTCTGATTTTGGATTTCGCTAGTATTCGATTTTCGTTATCGACCCCAAACCAAAAGCCCAAACAAGCCGCGCAGATCCACATCTTTCGCCGCCGCTCGTCCGCCGGACAGCCTGAGCCGCGCGCCATGCGCCTGCTGAAGCCCATCTGGGTGGTTCACACGTCCGGCTCGGATGTGCGCACCTCCGCAGCGTCCATCTACAGCGTCGACTTCCACCCGGACGGCTCGTGCTTCGCAACTGGCGGAGCTGCGGAACTGCGCATTTGGGATGCGCAAGCGCTGCGACTTGAGCTGGAGAACTCGGGCGCAGGGAGCGACAGCTCCGTTGCTCGCAAGAGTGCTTTGCTCGCGACGCTCACGTCGCACTCTGGAGATGTGTACTGCGTCAAGTTCAGCACGGAGGGGCATCTTCTGGCGTCCGCTGCGGCCGACAACGGGATACGACTTTGGCGCAAGAAGAGCGCGGACGACCAAGCTGCTCTCAACGGCTCGCTGGCGGGCAAACCCGAGTGGGAGAGTCGGCACATGCTCACGGGGCACAACTCCGACGTGAAGGACCTGTCTTGGAGTCCGGACGATTCCCGGCTTGCATCCTGCAGCCTCGACAGCTCGGTGCTTGTCTGGCGACTCACCGGTATGTTAGCACAGGAACACCGTCAGTGCGTTCGACCTTTTCTTCCATTATTCTTCATAACTTGTCGCTGTGGATCGTATGCTTTTGGTTGTTGTCCCTTCTCTTGCTGTACTGTCTTAGCAGACTTGGCTGGAAAGTTCAGTCTGAGCCCGGTGGCGAGGCTCCAGCACGAGACTTGCGTGAACGGTGTCGCGTGGGATCCGGTCGGACGCTTCATCGCGAGCAGCAGCGATGATGGGATCCTTCGAATCTGGAGGAACAGCGATCAGGATGCGAGTGGCGGAAGGATAAGACCGCGATCGCCCGTGGATCGATGGACGAAGGAGGCCGATCTTACGCAGCACATGGTCGAGCACCGCCTTCAGACGTTCTTCCGGCGCATAAGCTGGGCTCCGGACGGCATGAATCTGTGCGCCACGAATGCCCTGAAGGACAGCATGCACGCGGCGGCGCTCTTCCATCGGGAGAGTTGGAAAGTCGCGGCCGTCTTCCACGGGCACAAGGGCGCCGTGGTCGTCGCGAGGTGGAGCCCGCGTTTGTACGCGCCCAAGACGGGGGACGGCTCTTACGTCCGGTATGTTGCGGTGGGCAGCTGCGATCATTCGGTGTCCATCTGGACAGATTCTCAGCCGAAGCCCGTGTGCACGATCGTCCGAGCCTTCAAGAGCCCCATTACGGACATTTGCTGGGGATCAGATGGTCTTACGCTGCTGATTGTCTCGCACGACGGAAGCCTCTGCGCATGCAAGCTTTCCCCGACGGAACTGGGTGAGCCCAAGCCGAGGGACTTCGCAACCGACGTCATCATGCAGAAGCACAGCATTAATCCCAGAGACGGCATGGCGGAGCCGGGCCTGATCGAGAACGTTACGCAGCTTCGGCTGGAGGCGCCGTCTTCCAGCCAGGCGTCCAGACCGGGGCAAAAGAAGAAGCGCATCACGCCAACGTTGATCAGCGTGGCGCCGCGCGCGACAAATGGACACGTGCCTTCACAGAATGGACAGCCTGCGATCCAGCATGGAGGGCAACCAGCCGCTCAGAACGGACGGCCGGCGATCCAGAATGGGCGCCCGAAGAAGCGGCGGCGCGTCGTCGCAACGGTAGCCCCACTAGGGGGAGCGATAGGCGACCCTCCGCGGCTTGTCGGGTATGTATGCTGCAAAGTCGCTCACGCGAGACGTTGGAGTCCCTTGAAGCACGCTCAATGCTTCCTGGCCGCCATCCTTTTAGGTCATACGCTCGCACTTCGACGGACGGGGAGCGAACGATACGAAGGCATCTGTATACGAGCAAGGATGCTTCGGAGTCGTACAGCCTGGAGTGCAGAGATGAAGACCATGCGGACCTGGCTTCACCTGGCGGAGACGGCGAGCGTCAAGCGAAAGCAGCATGGGGCAGGAGAACGACCGTACGGGTGATGAAGACGGGGAATTCCAAGCCCGTGTGGCAGACGATGCTGAATACCCGAGTTACGTGCTGTGACGGAGCTGAACAGATGACGGTAAGAGCTACTCCCCTCCCCCCTTCCCCTCCTTTCCCACACACACACACACACACACATACGGTGCTAAGCCGGGTTCTTGCCAGCACTCAGCAAAGCGATTCTCGTTCGCTCACTCTTTTGGTGTGATGCGCTGCCTTTTTAGGTGATTGGCTGTCAAGACGGCTCGCTGCATCTCTTCCAGACCGCAACGGGGCTGAGGCTCCTGCCGCCACTTGTCGTTGGCCGATGCGTGGCCGGGTTGTGTTGCAAGCGCGAGGTCGCACCGCCCGGAGGCAAAGGGGGTTTCTCGGCATTTGCCGTGATCTCCACTGACGGCTTTGTTCATGTCTTTGACGGGGAAAGCCTGAAGTCCATTCTACGGGCAAGCGCGCAGGAGATAATCCAGAGCGTCTCGGGTATCGGCATCGATGAGGGTGCGGCGCCCCGTGGTCCTGCGCTGCTTTTTCGAATCGATCTCAGCAAGCAGAATGAGCCAATCCTCGTTCTCGGAGCTGCACCCAAAGGGAAGGACGTCCCAGACGTCGCGCAGAGCTTTCTCTTTGAGAAGGACGTCGGGGCTTGGCTGCGGCTTTCAGACAGCGAGTACAAGCAGTCGGATTTCAGCTCGCCGAGACTTCTCTTTCCGCATGGTCTAGGCCCGCTGTCAAAGCTCCAAGTCGAGACGCTGCGCACCACGATCCGGCGATCCCAGGCCGAGGCCGATGCTGAAGTGACGGAGGCCCACTTGGAGGACCGACTTGTATGCGCGTTGACCATTGACAGCGCAGACGAGTTTCAAGCCTGGCTCCTCGCCTACGTTGGATTTCTTGCCGGCCACGGAAAGGAGGGCAAGCTCCGGCGCTTCTTCGACACGCTGCTGCGCATGTGGAGCAAGGAAGGTGCTGATGAGTCCGCCACCGATGCCGACCACGGTGACTTGCGAGGCGGTGCCGGAGGAGCTGCGCGGACTGCTGTGTCCGGAGTGTGGAGCAACAGGCTTGGACTGGACACGAGGACTCTATTGCAGAGCGCGCTCAAGACCATCTCTGAGGATCGGCGAATGCAGAGCTTTGTTGAGGAGTTTAGCGAGATGCTAAGTGAGCTTCGTGATGGATGATGGAAGAACATGGAAAAACAAAAGAACAAGAACAAGAAGAACAAGAAGAACAAGAAGAACAAGAAGAAGAACAAGAAGAAGGGGTCATTCACGATGGTGTGGAGCTTGTTTAGGCTGCGGTATTCAGCACTCTTCAGTAATTTCAATGCTCTGTCAATGCGCCACACTCCAATCGGCGAAGAAGAGGGCATTGTCACTCCATCGCTTCGCTTGCCCGCATCTCTTCACGCCGCAAGGCAGCCTTCGATGTTGGTTCGGTTTTCGCATTCGCCGCATTCGCCGTCCACAGCTTTTTATTTTCAGCATTGAAGACTTGTCTTTCCGTCACACTCGTGGTTTGGATTGGATTTCACTATATTTAAAATATACAATAACATTAATCAAAATAGAATCTTCATTTTTGAAAATAAGATACTCTCATTTTAACAATTTAAAATCTACGAATCCTCGGCGCCACCTCGTGTCGGTGTGAACGACAGTTTCAAGTGGAGTTCCTCACGCAGGTCTTCATCCCAGAGCGCAATGTTCTCCGCCCTCCGCGTACTGCGCTTCAGTCGCCCACTCGGTGCGTAGAGACCGTCCTTGAAGTCCGACGGTATGGCCGGCGCGCTGACATTTCTGTTGCTCCGCAGTGGCTGGACGCCAGGCCTTCTTGCGGCCAAAGATGCCTGTTCAGGTTCTTAGCGCGTCGATGTCGTCGTTCTCCGATGACGATGAGGACGACGACCCCGATGACGAGGGCCTCCACTTAGCGCGCGTAAGTGTCCGGTCCGGCTTCACCGCCCACGCGGATACCACGCGTTCCCATCCGGAGTGAAGGTGCTGACCACTTCTACTTTCGCAGTGGGCGGGCATGTACGAGGAAAGAGAGGACGGCGTGCGCATCCCGATGCTGGTGCGTAGACATCCGGGAATCCCCCTCCCCCAAATCACCCATCCTTTCAGCAAAAAACCTGATGTGAAGTTTTCTTCTGTGCCTCGGTCCTTTTCGACGCCCAGTTCGACACCCTGGAGTGGACCTTGACAAGCCCGCCGCCGTTCCACCAGTTCGAGGAGCCGCCCATTATCGTCGAGACGGAGCATCTGCTGGACGGGCCCTCGCATCACTAGCTGAGGACCCGGAGGGTCACAAATCCGGAAGGTGGCAGCTATCAAGCATGGCCGTGATGGTTGGGTGCTCGGCAGACTCTGCACGTCCTGAGTTCTGGAGAATGTCCTGGCGTGCTCCTCACAAGCTATGAACCTGTGGTTCCTTCCATCTGAGAGGCCTCGCTCGCTGAACCTAGGTCGTCGGGCACGGCGCGAATGGCCTCCACCAGCTGCAGAACGTCGTTCTCGGTGTTGTGTGCGTGCAGGATCACGCGCAGCCTCTCCTCTCCTGCGGGCACGGTCGGCGCACGGATCGCGCGTACATCAAAGCGACGCGCCCTCAGGAAAGCAGCCGTCTCCACAGAGAAGTGGTTCCCCGGGGTGCGCACCGCCTGAATCGGCGAGGAGCTCCGCTCCATTCGACCGAGGCCGCGACCCAGCTCGAGGCCTTCGATGAAGAGCCCTACTCGTTTGAACACCTCGCTTCGAAGCTCCTCACCACGTTCCTTGACAATCTCTACGGCTTCGCGCATCGCCACCATCGTGTGAAGGCTTGGCGCGGTGGAGTAGATGAAAGGCCTGGCATAGTTGACCAAAAACTCCTTCAGCCACGGCTGCGTCGCGCAGACCGCTCCGTGGCAGCCAAAGGACTTCCCGAAGGTGTGCACCGTGCAGAGAAGCGCAGGGTGTCCATGCACGTCCTCTTGCACCGCAACGCCTTCGCCATGCTCACCGTACAGGCCCGAAGCATGGGCCTCGTCAACGATCACGGAGGCGCCGAGCTGATGTGCAACATCAAGGATCTACGAGCCCCAGAAGACACGACACCGTGAGGCTCTTTGGCGCACGTAGCGGTTCCCATTCCGATCACGAGACTACCTCGGACAGCGGAGCAATATCCCCATCCATGCTGTAGAGGCTCTCCACTGCAATGAAGATCTGCCTATCCTGCTTTTGCTCCGTGAGCGCGTCCTCCAGGACGCGCCGCAGATCGGCTGGGTCATTGTGCTTGAAGCGCCGCACGTTCTCCGACAGCGTGCGTGACATTCGGACGCCCATCACCATGCTATTGTGCACCAGTTCGTCAAAGACGACCACGTCCTGTTGCCGAGGCAAGCTACTCAGCAGGCTCAAGTTGAGATCGTAGCCGGTGTTGAAGGCCAGGGCCGCCGGCCTACGAAAGAACGCCGCCATTCGCTCTTCCAGAGCCTGCCGAGGAGACTCCCATAAGCTTCTGCCTCTTCTTCTCGTTCGCCCGCGCAACGAACCTCGGCGAAGTCGCAGTTCCCCGCGAGCAGTCGACTCCCGCCGGAGCCATTCACCGGAGAGGCCATGGAGAGTCGATGCGCCGAGACGCCGCGATGCACCCGCTCAATCCGCTCGGCGAGCTCCCGAGACCTGGCGAGGCCCAGGTAGTCATTGCTGCTGAAATCTCGCAGGCGCGTGCCGGAGGCGGTGGTGGGAAGCTCCAAGCGACGCAGACTGCCTTGCCGGCCTTGGGAGACCAAGCTTTAGATCGATCCTCGCGAGTTCTCCGGCGGAAACTCGGACGCACCTCGGCGACCGAGCTCTTCTGTGAGGCGTCTGCGAAGGCTGTCCATAGTCGTCTGTGGCCTGCTGCCATTGCTGGCGGTGCAGGAGAGGAGACCTGCGGCGGAGTCGGACCCCTCCGCAGGAATTCCATTTTGAAATCGCCTGGGATCGGCGTCCCGATCCAAGCACGGCAATCCTACCGCGGACATCAAGGGAAGTGAGAAGGCTGTGGAGCTGGTGACGGGGTGTGGCGAGTGTCAGAGGCAGGTTGGCACAAGGAAGAGCCTTCTCCAATCTATCGCGAGCTGAACCCTCCGCGCGCGACTGCGTTGATCTCCCCCCTTATCAAGCAGACGGCCGATTCGGCGTGGTCGTCCAACTCAACCACAGCGTGATGGAAAGCGACGACAGGTGGCTGAGCAGCGTGTTGGTGTTGGCCTGCACGACGAAGATGTCCAGCGCCTGCAGGGTCGCGGTCGGAGCGACGTAGGCTCCCGTGATGGGCCCACTCGTGGCGCCTTGGAAGCTAAGCACCTTTGCCACCAAGGTGCCAACGATCTGCTCCGCCCCGAAGAGCGTCACGAACATGCCCGCCAAGTTGAGAAGGATCCCCGTGCGCAGCGCTCGCCTCACGAGACGTGCCTAGCAGCGTGGTGGAGAGCTGAGTTGTTCCTTTCAGGGCGTTTGACGGCGCGGACGAGCTGGACGCACCTCCATTCTGGACGACAGATCCTCCGCAGTCCGCAGCTTCCTCGCAACCCGAGTGAAGCCCCAAGTCCAGAAGCAGCTCGCCACGCTCAAGATCACGCCAACGCCGGCAAGGAAGAGGCCGCCGCCAGCGCTTTGGCCCAGTACCGACGCGTTGTTGCTCGCTGCGGCGGCGAAAGTCCGCGCAAACAGCAAGGTCACACCCGCCACGACCGTCAGGATCGACTGTATCCACCACGACGTCCAGCCCGCTCGCCACAGCAATTGACTCGTCTGTTGCAATGACAAGACGGCGTCTGAGACGCTTCACTCCCTTCCCATCTGCGTTTCCCACGCCGCTTCTGCGAACCTGCTTTCTCGTGAGGCCTCCCTGACCGCCTTGCTGGGACACCGCCACCTCCGCGGACGCCGCCGCACGCGGCGCCAGCTTAACAGGTCGGCTCTGAGAGCCGAGGAACAGCCTTTTGCCGGAAAGTCCGCCTCTGCTGCCGGTTGCGACGCCCTTCGGAGCACCGAAGCTTGAGAACCGGCGGCTCTGCGAGCAAATTCCCGCCCGATCACCCACCATTCGCACGGGCTTCAGCACCAGGCCCTGAGCCAGCCATGGCAGTGACAGCG
>JAAMXY010000506.1:0-67044 GCA_019677205.1 Pinguiococcus pyrenoidosus | reverse complement strand
TTGAGACCTGACAACTGAGAACAAAGGCACTTTCCTTGCACTTCCGATTGCCAGAACCTCCTGTTTCCCTCCCCTCTTCCCTTGTTGTCTCCTTCGCGAGGTCTCTGCATTGCACAGTTGCAGATCGGTTGGACGTCGTGGCGCAGAGCCCCGCTCCGCGCCATTGATGCGCCCGCATGTGCTGCCACGATTCGGAGCAAAACGCCACAGGAGACCGCAAATCGCGTTGGCCGGTCAGCTCCCCTTGCGCCATGGCGTCCGCCACCATCATCCAAAGCGCCCTGTGCCGCACCACTGCGAAGTTCCGGCCGTCGCCCTCCTTGTTCTTCTTCCCCGGCCTGCGGCAGCAGCCTGTCTACGACGCCGACGAGCTGCAGAGGACCAGCTCGGGGAGCTGGGCCTGCTTCCAATGGCTGCAGGCGCTGAAGGCGGGCCACGAGCAGATCAAGGGCGAGTACCTGCGGCTGCAGGCGGCGCAGGTGCCGTCGGACTACCTGGTTGGCGAGCAAGAACATCAGCTGCACGAGGGTTCGACCTAGCAATCAAGGATCCACGAAGGCCTCCCAGCGGAGGATCTGACGGGGGTGTCCTTCCTGCTTTGCAGGCGAGTGGCAGTGGCACAGCTTCATGCAAAAGGGGGTCATCAACAAGTTCTTCGATATGTACTGCCCAGCCACCGCGGCCTTCCTCATGGGCCTCCAGAAGGACCAGCAGCTCATGCGGAGCATTCCTCTGTCCTACGCCTTCTTCTCGACGCTCAAAGGCGGAGCGAAGATCGCGGTAAGACGCAGCATGTGCAAGAGCACTACGCGCGAAAAGGAGAGGGGCGCAAGCGAGAAAGGGGCTGAGGCACTCTTGATTCCCGTAGGCGCACTCGGCACCGGCGAACCTCCGACTCCGCGTGCACTACCCGTTGATCGTGCCGGACGGGGCCGGCGTTGCCGACTGCGGCATGAGGATCGGCGAGCAGCAGCTGCAGTGGACGGAGGGCCAGCCGCTGGTGTTTGACGATAGCTTTGAGCACGAGGTGTGGAACAAGACGGAGCAGGATCGGGTCGTCCTGCTCTTCGACATCTGGCATCCCGAGATTACCTTGCCGGAGCGGGCGGCGATTCGGGAGATGTTCGCCCATGCGAGAGAGCAGGGCTGGCTGAAGTGAGCAGGGCTGGCTGAAGTGAGCAGGGCTGGCTGAAGTGACCCCACGTGTGTTGGACAGACGTGGATCAGCGAAGCGCGACGTCATAA
This sequence comes from Pinguiococcus pyrenoidosus, assembly GCA_019677205.1. NCBI lineage: Eukaryota > Pinguiophyceae > Pinguiochrysidales > Pinguiochrysidaceae > Pinguiococcus > Pinguiococcus pyrenoidosus. The sequence goes on along the minus strand of JAAMXY010000506.1, from coordinate 65,799 downwards.
AGTGCTCCGATTGATTTTACAAGAAGGACGCAACGCAGCCGGCGGCACCCTCGCTCAGTCCGCTTTCCTGAATTGGTGATCGCTCGGGAAGGCGGACAGGACCCGCCTCTCAGCCTCCTCCGTCATGCTCAGGATCGCCGCGTCCATCTTCGTCCGCAGCGCTTCGGACATCGCGCTGCGTTCCTGCATCATGTCTTCCACCGGCGCCGGAGGCTCCGGGGGGTGGATGGGCGGGTGCACCTTCACGATCAGCTTGCACTCCAGGTTGGTCCACGTGTCGTCCGGAAGGACGATCGACACGGGAATGATCGGAACCTGCTTCTCGATGCTCAGCTTGAAGGCCCCGTACTTCCACGGGAGCCACTTTCTTCGATTCCGCGTGCCCTGCGGATAAATCAGCACGGACCAGCCGTCGTCCAGCGCTTTCCGGCAGCCCTCCAGCATCTGCAAGGCGGAGCTCTTCTTCCCCCGGACCAGCGGCACGGTGCCCGCCATCCACAGCAGCTGGCCGATGCCGGGCAGGATGAACACGGAGCTCTTCGCCACCCAGGTGAAGTCGCCGGGCAGCATCGCGCACAGCAGCACGTCGACCATGCTCGAGTGGTTTGGCGCCTGCACCGCTCGATGAGTCTCGGATGGGCGTCGCCCATGTCACTTCCGCACTTACCACAATCGCCGGCTGTGCTTGGCCCTTCATGCTGTTCTTCGGGATGTGCTCGGTACCCTCCAAGACCACCTAGGAAGCCGTGAGCTCCTCATCCGCTGGCCGCAGCGGCGGGGTTTCCACGCGCGCACCTCTCCAAAGAACACCGTACAGAGCAGCTTTGAGATGCCCTCGGCCGCGGAGTGCGACGCGGCGACGCGGAGCCACTCGCGGCCGCGGATCACGCTGGTCAGCAGCAGCACAGCGGCGTAGATGAGGCTCAGGCACTGCCAGGTGAGGCCGAAGGCCATGATCTTGAGGCGATTTCTCCGCAAGAACTGCGGCTTCTCCTGCAGGTTGATCACATAGGCCGACGAGAGCAGAATCGTGGCCACCACGCCGCCAACGACGGCGCTAATCGAGAGACTGCTGCCCATTTCGCGGAGCTTGAGCCAAGCAGCGGTTGCGCAGCACGACGGAGACGCCACGGAGGCGGGCCAAAGCGGCGAACTGGCTCCCCACTCTATCTACAAAGCCATTGGAGCGCTCAGGGCCGACGGGAGGACTTCACGGCCCCTAAGGATGCGCCGGCGCTCGGATGTCAACCAAAGTGGCGCCGCCGCGGAGGTGGCCTCGCCTTTTGATTTTGCATTGAATAAGATTCACTATGCGGTAATGGGAGAGGGATCTGAGCGGTTTCTCGACAGTTGAGTTTTGTCGAGGGTCACGTGAGATCCGCGAAACAGTCATTGACGCTTCCCTGATTTCTATGAATTTCGTTGAAGGAGCGAGGCGAGGATACGTACCCCGGATCTGTCTGTCCCAGGCTAGCTACTCGACGGACGCGCGCACACACAGCCCCCAGCTTCTGTACTGTGCTGCTGGGCTCTTACAAATCGTGATGCTCAAGGGTCGATGCCCGCTCCACGACCATCACGACATTTTCTGAGTTTCGGAGACCTGCTCGGACGTGTGCGTGCGTCGGGAGTGGAGAGCAAGCAAGGCGCAGGAAAGGCGGGAAGACGGATACGAGGATGGTTTGGAGTTCAGGGGAGTTGAGGTATTCTTTTGAAATAGGTCTACCGCAGCAATTTATCAATTACATAAGCGTATGAGGTTATAAAAATTTTGAAAATAGGGGTAGTTCTTGGCAAGAGAGCCAATCAAGACGGCTCAAAGTATCGGAAATTTACGAATGCTATATTGAACATGACTAATCTCGTATCCACGCAGATGTCCACCAACCAGCGAGGCGTAACTGCGTATCGGCCATTCCATTGGTCTAAGCCCCGATTGCTGCCGCTATAGAATCCATGTGCGAAGTTCGGCTTTCCTTTTCCCGCCAATTCTTCCGTGGAGATCTGCGCGCGACCGCGGCGCGATGCGTGGCCCGTACTCTGCTCGGACACTGTAGCATCCATCTTGAGATCCAGGGCTGACGCTGTCTGAGCTCGGAAGCATTCACACAGAGACGCCAAGCAGATCTGGAATCTGTCCGCGTCTAGGCCAAGATGGGCGTCGCCGCCGCGCGTGCTCTCCCGCCGCAGGTGGCGGTCGATCCAGTGGCGCTGCTGCAGAACGAGAGAGAGCTGGGACGCCTGCACTTCGTGCAGACCATGAATCGGCCCGGCGCGGACCGGCTGCTGAAGACGCATCTGTGCCAGGTAAAGGAAACTTGCTCCTCCAGGCGCTGCGGTCAGATGCGTCCTTAGGACCGCTGAAGCTCTTGGGGATCGCGTGCTGCGGTCTTGGTGAAGTCCAGCTAGAGGCAGCCGAGGGAGAAGTGGATGTGCGAGTTCTGGAACTGCGACGATAGGGAAGCCAGAAGAGAGCTGTGTCTGACCGCGGAAATGAAGGAACTTGGGCGCCCTTGAGAGAATCGATCGCATGGGAAGTCCGTCGACCACAGAAGATGCCTCCCCCGCTGAGCCTGCCTCAGAGTAGCTCTCAGTGCTCCTCAGCAGCGCAACTGCTAAGACTAACGCGTGCGTCGCGGGCTTCAGATCGATGGCGTCGAGGTCGAGGTCCAAGTGTATGTCAAGAGAAGTGCGGAAGAAGACCTGACGGGCATCGGCAAGGCCCTCGCAAAGTTGTACCAGGCCATCGATCCCGAGGGCCACCCAAACCTGCTTCCGCCGCAGCATTGGCTGGAGTCGGAGAAGCCCGTGGCGCGGAACGCTGGCACGCCAGCGTTCCTCATTCGGCAGCACCTCAAGACCAGCCTGTACGATCGCCTCAACACCCGACCGTTCCTGAGCGAAGTGGAGAAGACCTGGGTGGTCTACCAGCTGATGCGAGCGCTGGAGGACCTGCACGAGCTCGGCATCGTCCATGGAGACGTCAAGAGCGAGGCCATCTACATCACGACGTTCGGATGGGTCGTTCTGAGCGACTTTGCCCCGTACAAGCCGACGTATCTGCCAGACGATGATCCCGCGGACTTCAACTTCTACTTCCAGACGCAGAACCGCAGCTGCTACCTCGCACCGGAGAGGTTCTTCTCGTCCTCGCCGGAGGCGAAGAGTCGGAAGGACGACGACCTGCAGGCGAAGCAGCACGTGGACGACCTCATGAACTCCAAGCTCGGCGCGGAGAACCTACTGGCGGAAGCTGCTGCGGGGACGGGGCCCAAGACGGGCGTGGGGGGAGGTGGATACCTGACCCGCGACGGGCAGCTGCGGTACTACATGGACGTCTTCTCAGCAGGCTGCGTCATCGCAGAGGTGTACAGCGACGTGGGGCCGCCGCTGGATCTTCCCGCCCTGCTTCGGCTCCGGAACGCGGACAACCAAGAAGACATCGATGCGCTCTTGAATCTCACGCGCCTCAGCAAGTATCCAGGAGTCGACGATCTGGTCCGAGAGATGTGCGGCCTTGAGCCCAGCCAGAGGAAGTCGCTGCGGGACTACCGCGCACTCATGCGCAAACGCAGACTCTGCCCGGAGAGCTTTGACGAGTTCCTGTACCCTTTCTTCAAGGAGATGGTGCAGCACGCGCCTTCTCCAGACGAGAAGCTCGCGCTGGTGTGCGCGCACTATGACGAGCTTCTCATCCAGCTGACGGGCACCAAGGACCCGGAGGGCGTCGCTTTCTTCGAGTCCTGCGCGGACATCGGCCATGGAATCGGGGCGAAGCTGGAGCCGTCGCTCGTCGGAGCGCAGGACTGGGCGGTGCAGTCGCAGAGGGAGAACGTGGCGCTCTTCCGGGTGCCTTCCGTCCAGTCGATGGAGGTCGACGTGTCCACGGACACCATCCTCGAGCCGATGGAGGTTGGCCTCGAGGACATGCTCGCGGAGACGCAGGCGCTGATTGACGCCCTCGAGGATCCGAAGAGGAGCCCGGCCAGGATGCCCAGGCTTGCTCGAAGCTCCATCGCCTCGGGCAAGGGCTTGAGCTTCGAGTTCACGGTGGGCCCGGATCCCGAGCGTCTCAAGCAGGGCAGCGTCATCATCATCATCCAGCTGCTCTGCAGCTTCCTGCGGCACCTCCGGCGACCGCATGCACGAGTAATCTGCCTCCTCCTGCTCACAAGGCTGAGCGCTTTCATTCCGTCCGAGCTGAGGCTGCAGAGGGTCGTGCCTTTCGTCCTGCACATGCTGGACGACGAGAGACCGGTCGTGAGGGCCGCCGCCTTGAGGGCCCTGAATGCCATCCTGCAGAGCTGCGACGCGCTGCTCCCGAGCGACGCGAAGATCTTTCCCAAGTACATTTGCCCCGCCCTCGCCGGCGTTGCGACGGACACGGTGGAGATTGTGAGGGTGGCTTTCGCCGAGTGCCTCGCGGGCTTCGCCGAGTCGGCGCGGCGCTTCATAGATCTCAGCCAAGCGATGGCGCAGCGAAGCGACCTCGACGATTCGGACGCCGTCGACGGCGCCGAGAGCGTCGAGTCCGTGGAGAGGGATTCCGACCCGCGGCGCCCAAGGGTCCGCTCCTTCGACGATGGGAACGAGCTGGACGAGTGGACGCAGAAGCAGATGAAAGCGCAGGTCATGAGGCGAGAGATGACGGGCGTGGTGGCCCGGGAGGACGAGACCACGGAGAGAGAGGAGCCGCAGACGCCGCGGTCTCGGGAGCGGCGCAAGCGGGGAAGCATCAGTATCGCCACCGACCTCATGGACAAGGATTTGCACGAGCTGCAGGAGTTGATCACGCGCTGGATTGTGATGATCGCGTCGCCGCTGCAGAACGTCTCCAGTGACGGCTACGATGCCTCGCTGGCCAAGCGGGCCCTGCTCCGCGACATCAGCCGCTTCTGCCTCTTCCTCGGGCAGGAGAAGATGCTGAGCGTCATGCTGCCCCACTTGATCCACTTCCTGAACGACAAGGACTGGCAGCTCCGCTTCAGCTTCTGCCAGCACATCCCGGCCGTCTGCGCGTTGGTGGGCTGCGTGGCGACCGGGAGCTACATCCTGCCGCTGCTGGAGACGGCTCTGCTCGACTCGGAGGAGCGTGTCGTCGCCCGCGCCCTGCGCTCCATCGCGGCCCTGGTGGAGCTGGGCTTCTTGCAGCGGCACGTCGTCCTCGAGAAGGCGCAGGACACGGCGCCTCTGCTCCTGCATCCGGGCAACTGGGTCCGCCATGCGGCCATCGTGCTGCAGGTCGCGGTTGCTGACCACCTTGGGATGCCCGATGCGTACGTCTTCAGCCTGCCGATCCTTCGCCCCTTCCTGAGCTACGATCTTCTCGGGATTCCCATCACGCGGAAGAACGTCGAGGCGGCGCTGCGAGATCCGCTTTCCCGGGAGGTGTACTGGGAAGCTGTCCGCCTCCGGCACAAGGATCTCGAGACGGTCCTGGCCCAGGCTGACGACGGATCCAGAGCGGACGAGACGGACGAAGATGAGGCCATGGAGATGACCGCGGAGGACAAGGACTCCCTTGAGAGGCTGTCCAAGTACATCGACATCGCTGCACAGGCGGTGAGGAAGGGGACTCCGGCCGACACGGCCACGTTGGGCAGGAAGAGCATCATCGTCGAGCAAGGTCACCGCGAGAGGGCCTTCATCCTGGGGCCGATCCGTGCAGAAGGCTTCACGTTGAGAGAGCAGCCGGAGAGGCTCCTCGTACCCAGCCAGAGCGTCGCGAACATTCTCTGCGAGGGCTCTTACCACACGGTGGAGCTGCCGCACCTCCAGCGCTTGCACCGCCGGCTGCAGGCACCCATAACTCCGCGCCGCACGCGGTGGATGCGGGGATCCCTGCAGAATGCAGACTTGCGAGCCGCCGGAGGAGCGGGCTTCAGCTTTGAGGACGAGGACAGCCTGGCTCAGAAGGCGAACCTGCTGTCCCCGTCGGGGGAAGCCACGATCTGGCAAGTCAAGGGCGGCCCGGACCACCTGAGCGGAGTGGACTTGGAAGACGTCAAGTCCCTGATGGACCTTCGCCTGGCAGTTGGGGGTCACGCTGGGCGCATGCTTTCGATGAACAAGCAGCAAGCTGATCAGATGCTGCTTGGCGCGCTGGGGGTCGAGGACGTTGCCAATTTGCAGCACACGCCGACCGGCGCGCAGGGCGGCAGTGGAGCGCTGCAGTCGGTCGACAGCAGCCGACTCGCCGGAATCGCTGCTCGCGCCCAAGAGGGGGCGAACGACGACCCGGGAGCAGTCGCTCGCCGCATTCGCGCGCTGGCCGTGCCGCCGCTGCCCCCGGTCCTGGGTGTCCTCCGGCATCCCAGGGATGGGAGCCCGTACTCGGGGGTGAGCGACTCCTCGGCGGTGCAGACGGGACTGACCAGTCCGGGCAGGCCGCGCAACACCTCCAACGCCAGCAGCTCCAGCAGCACCGCGACTGCGCTCTGGAAGCCGTCCACGCCGGGCGTCTTGGTCTCGAGCATGGCGGAGCACGACGGCGCGGTCAATGCCCTCTGCGTCTCGCAAGACCAGCGGTTCTTCGTCAGCTGCGGAGACGACGGCGTCGCGCGAATATGGGAGACGCGCGCCCTTGATCGAATCGTCGCGCCGAGATCTCGGGCAGCGTACTCCAAGCAGGGCGGCGCGCTGACGGGGGGCACGATGTTAGATAATAGTCACAGCGTAGCCACCGCGAGCACGAACGGCACGCTTCACGTGTGGAGGGTGGACTTTCAGCTGTCTGGGCGAGGCGCCGCGAGCGGAGGCCCAGGTGCCTCCACTCCGGGCGGGACGGACCCGATGGATGACCCCGCGGTGCGCTCTCGCAACTTGCGCGTGGACGGGGCGTCGCAAGTCCGCGCCGTCGACGCCCGGGAAGGGGCCGTGACGTCCGTTGCGCACTACAACTCCAGCGTGGCCTCGGTTTTGCTGTTTGCGACGCAGGCTGGAACGATCCACAGCTGGGATCTGCGCAGCGCGGTGGAACCGTTCCAGCTGCCGCTGCCGGAGGAGACGGGCTTCTTGAGCACGCTGGCCATCGGCAGTGACCGCCACTGGGCGTTGGGTGGCACGTCGCACGGGTATCTGGCTCTGTGGGACTTGCGCTTCGGCCTGCTGGTCAACCTGTGGCGCCATTCGTCGCACCGGCAGATCTACAAGCTCGCCAGCGCGAGCACCTCGGTGGCCTCCGGCACGTCTGATGCCGCCTCGGAGCGCCCGTTCTGCTACGTCGCGGCCGGCGCGAACGAGGTCAGCTGCTTCGACCTCATCACCGGCCGGTGCCGCCAATGCTTCCGCGTCCTCCCCCCGCTCAGCGCCGAGGCTTTGCGCAGCCCGGACAAGCAGGACCTCCACGAGACGGGTGAGGAGTCCGGGTTTGAGTCCGGATCGTTGCTGAACCACGACTCCCTCCCGTCGCTCGAGGAGGTGCGGATTCCGTGCCATCCGCGAGCGCCGCTGCTGGTTTCAGGGACGCCGAGCTACCACTACGGTCATGACGCGACGAGGCCGGAACGCTACGAGCCGACGATGCGGGCGATGCTGGGCAAGATCTCGACGTCGGAAAGCTATCTGGTGACGGGAGGCAGCGATTGCACCATTAGATACTGGGACTTCCTGTCCGCACAGAGGTGCGGCGTGGTGTCGGGCCTGAGTCCCGGGCAGCCGAAGCCGTCCTACGACGCGACTGGTGACGAGGTGAAGCTCTTCCGCTGCAGAGATACGGCGGTGCCGCAGCCAGAGACGGTGATGCCATCCAAGCTTCCCGTGCAGCAGCAGAAGGGGCCGCTGCCACCTCCGACGGGTCACCGGGACGCGATCCTCGATCTGAAGCAGCTCAAGCTGCCCTTCCGGTGCGTCCTGAGCGCATCGCGGGATGGCGTCGTCAAGGCGTGGCGTTGAGGGGATGGACATGCTGACGCGACACAGTTTGTAAGTCACTTTGGTTCTCACTTGTTCCGAGTTGTCTTTGAGCGCCGGACGGACGCAACACACCGTCCGAAGGCCTGCAGCCGCTCCAACACATGCAACACCCGGCGCTTCCATCCTTGTCTGGTGGTTCCACCACCGAGGGGGGGGGGGGGCGGGATGTCAGGCCAGTGGCCTTACCGAGTAGACCTGCAGCCGTACGTGGTGCGTCCGCATCCGACGACAGAAGTCACCGTCTCCACACGAGGCGTGCATTGCACGTAGTTCTGTCATGCCGATCTATTCCATCTTGGCATGCAGAAATTCAACCACTTCCACATTTCCAGCCATTGCTGCCACGTCCATCACAGTACATTCTTCATGGTCTGCGCATCGGCGTCAAAGACGAAAAGATGAGTTGACACCATTCCACACTTCGCTACGGCGGCTGCTGCCGCAGCGTTGGTTGACGCCGCTTACCAAGGTTATTAATATCTGCCCCGTTCAAAAGGAGGAACTCGATTACATCAACGTATCCCTTTTCTGCTGCAGCTGCCATGGGACACCTAGCCACAGCAAGCATGTCAGGATGCTGCCATGCCACAATGCACGCCGACTTCTCCTCCTTCTCCTTCAGCAGCAATTGCAGCAGCGCCTTACCTGCTCCGATCATCCGGATTTTTCCAGTCTATCTCAGCGCCGTGAATGAGAGCATCGAGACACCCTAGCGAGATCGGCGCCTTCACGTGAGCAGCAGGAAAACAGCGAGCAGAAGCGCCGAGAGGTCGCGGTACCTTGAAGATTGTCTTTGGAAGCCGCGAGGTACAGATACTCATTCACGTTCTCTGCTTCTATCTTCTCCAGGGAAGGCCGGCTTCCCTCGACGGAGCTGGCGGCGCTGGTCAAGCGACTCATGCGCGGCATGTACGGGTCCTCGGGCAGCGAGCAGAGCTCCGCCGGAGGAGGAGGAGGAGGGATCGTCGCGTCCAACGCGAGCGACAGCACCGCTGCATCCGAAGTGTGCATCGGTGCACGGTCAGTGGGCAGAGCGGTCCCTAGCACCAGCGTCGGCGCCGGTCCCGGCGGCGGCGGCGGCGGAAGGGTGCTCGTGGGCCCCCCCAGGCTGCTCACGCCTGAGATCACGGGCGACATGGAGGTGGCATCGATGTAGGGCACCGAGCCCACCTCGCCCGACGTGAAGCCGCGGTAGACATACTTGCTCCGGATGAATTTCTCCTTGTCCGCGCGGGAGTCCCCGACCACCGGCCGCTTCCAGCCTGTCTGCGACGGCAAGCCCGCCTCCATGAGTCGATTGACCGCGTAGTTCCCGAGTCGCCGAAGAACGCGCATGTCGACGGCGTCCAAGCGATCCAGCACGACCGATCGGACCTTGGAGACGTGCACGCCCAAGGAGCGATGGATCCCGCTGCACTCGATGCACACCAGGCAGCCAATGTTGATGATGACCCAGTCGGGGTCGGCCGCATCGCAGTCCGCGCAGCGTGAACTGCGACGGCAGAGCTCGTTCACGGCCTCCCGGTAGCCACAGCCGGGTCCTTCGGCATCCCCGTCCTCCGACCCCCGAGTCTCGGACTCCCCCGTTGCCAGCTGGCGCGCGATGCAGGAGCGAATCGCCTCCACCCACGCCGCGAGCTCGTCGGGCCCTTCCGCTTGCAGCATGTAGCTCCTCCTGTTGGCACTCAGGATCTCAAAGCAGAACCGCAGCTCGGGATTCTGGTGGACCTCCCTCACCGTCGCCAGCAGGCAATCGCAAACAAGGACGCGGTCGCCCTTCTCTCCCTCGTCGTGCTTGCCGCTGGAGTCCTCATCCTCTTTCGTCTCGCGGCCGGCCTTGTCCCGCAGGTAGTACAGCCGCGACCCGTCGAGCAAGAACCACCTTCTGTTCCAATGGTTCGACATGACGGAGGACGAGCTCTTCTTGTAGAGCCATCCTTCCCGCAGGATCTTCTTGTCCGACGACCGCGGCACGGGGGCGAAGTACGTCTTCAGCTTCTTCGCCCTCGCGAAGGTCTGGAAATGCTCCTCTGCCTCGGCAGAATGCTTCGCAATGAGCTGCGCCCTCTCCGCGCTGGCCTTTCCCCCGGCCGAGAGGGTGAAGTGCGAGTTCTCTCGGTTCTCGCGCACGGCGTCATCCTTGTCTGCATTGCTCCCCTTCTCGCCGCCGAAGCCGAAGTGGTGCCCCCAACCGGCCTGCCCCTGGCTTTGCGTCGAGAAGCTGAAGTTCCCCTCGCCGTGGTTCTCCGAGAAGCGCGTGTCGTAGGCGTTCTCCACCCACAGCGCGGTCTTTATCCGCGACAGCAGGTTGTCCCGCTCCTTGGTCTCACTCTCGAAGACTCGCCGCTTGTCCCCCGACGTGGAATGCAGCGTCTGCACGTACGGCTCCCAGCGGGCCAGCGACTCGCAGGAGTTCTTGCACGAGTTCCACGTGGCGTGGTAGAACATGGTCAGGCTCTCGCTCATCTCGAAGTTGAGCCTGGCCTTGAGCTCCGCGAGCTTGCTGACCATCCGGAATCTGGAGATCTCGAAGGTCTCCCTCGTGCGCGTGACCTCTCGCGCCCGGGCCTGCACCGTCGGCTCGATGTGCTGGTTGTGCCGCCCCGCCCGCACGTTGCCGTGCAAGAACCGACCGAGAGCGCCCTCGAAGCTCTCCGCCTGGTTGTTGAAGTCCTTGTGCATCCGCCTCAGCTCGTTCTGCTGCCCCGCCGCGAAGTGGTCCATGCGTGCGATGAAGAACTGATCCATGGCGTCCCCCAAGCTGTGGTGCGCCGAGCTCAGCTGCTCCACCATCGACCCAAACTCCGACATGACGTGCGCAATGTCGCCCAGCTTGCTCACGAGGTCCACGTCCTTCTCTCCGCCAAAGCGCCGCGACGACACCTCGGTCATCTTGGCGATCCAGGCCGGCTTGGTGGCGCGCTTCATCTTGCCGCTGAGGACCCGCCCGGCCTCGTGCAGCTCCTGGCACTTCTGCCGATAGACCTTGGCGGCCTCCGAGACCTCCTTGAAGTAGTTGGCCGCAGCGGCGTAGTCTGCAATCGCATCTTCCACCTGCTCGCGGAAGACCGGGCAGTCCGGAGAGAACACCACCGGCGGCGCCACCACGCGCTCCAGCGCACTGGCGTCGCGCGCCAGCTGCTGCACTTCCACCTGGATGTACGGGTCGGCCTGCAGCCTCGGCCGCGCGGTCGTGGCCGGCTCCGGCCGCCGCGCGGTGGCGAAATCCGCGCCACTGACCCCGGCGCCGGCGGACGGCGGCGGCGGAGGCGGTGGCAAGAGCGCTTCTCCACCCGGCACCGGCAGATTCACCGGCAGCTCCTCGTGCGTGCTATAGAACTGATCTTCCTGCATCCTGCAGACGGCTCAGGCGGTCATGTCGGCGTCGCTGTGGCTCGCAAAAGCGCTCCGAAGGCTGTGCGGAGAATGGACGGCTGGCAACCGTTCGTCTGGGCGCGCCCGTGGGTGCGGTTCCGCGCGCCTCGCCTGCGCCTCCCGCCCAAGCTGCTCCGAAGTCACCTGTGCGGCGGACGTGAGGCTGCGAGCGCGCGAGGCGGCGCGGCCAGAGCCTATAGCAGAGCGGAACTGACAGTTTCTGTCGCTACTTCGCAACGCGCAACTTCAGTTCCGCTCTGGCCTTATCGTGCGCGTGGAAAGCCGCAACATGCGACGTCGGGTCGCAAAGGTCATTGGGTGCTGGGCTCCCAAGGCCGACGGTCATTGGCCGAGCCGATGAGTGCAACGGTTTCGAAAGTTTCTTATAGTCGTGGAAAGAGGGGTTTCGCATTGAGCGCCGAGCGTTGCTGTCCAGGGAGACCTTGACTCTGGCCAGGACGGAAGGACGAAGGGCGAGGGGCGCTGGCGTTCGTTCGGATCGGTCACCGAACCACAGGAGGCGACGGCAGTGAGGCGCCTGCTGCTTGTGAGGGGCGCGCACATCCAGAGTCGTTCTTTTCGTGATGGCTGGATGCCTGTTTCTTTGTTTTTTTTGGGCGGGCGGCCGGTGCGTCGTGGCTGCGTAGCAACTCTTGCTTGGCTGCTTGCTTTCTTTCTTTCCGTCGTGCCGTGAACTGTCTGGATTGGCGGAGCGGAGCGGCAGGCGGACGCACCGAAGAAAAGAAAAACAAACAAACGGTGACGACCTGCATGCTGATCTGTCACCTTGCTTGATATCATTGCGAAGGAAGCGTGAGGCAGCCAGGGTGTCTATCTACAACAACCGTCACTGAGTTGGCCTTGAACGTGCGGGCTTGAAGATGCTTTCCAGTCTTCCGGGTCTTTCGGGTCACTCGGGTGGATTCGATTCAAAGTGGCCGACTCGACGACGCAGAAGCTTCTGGAATCGATTCGACGAAGATCCTAGCGGCCGCGGAAGCATCGCGAAAACCGACATCGCCAGCCCTTCGCAACGCCATTCGTCGCCACCGTCCACGCAAGCCTGGTTGCGTGGACCGAACCCATACAAATTCGTCCCAACTTCAAGCGTAATCGCGGGAAGGTAAAACCGGTTCTCGATTCCCAGCTTGGAATTCGTCTATGACATCCGGATATAGAGTCGAAAAACCGTCGAGGGGAAAATCAGATTTCGTCGCAATCAGCGATGATTGGGTGTGAACCAGGGCCTTTTTCCTGGTTCATCACAAAGCCCGGCAATGCTGCCAACGTGTCTCCGTCCTCGCGACGTGTCCGCTGTTTCGCAACAGTTTGCATGTAATTCAGGGTGCGCCGCATTCTCTCCTATTTCCCTGTACGAACCCGCAGCTGCCTTGCCAGGTTCCTGGGTGGGGGCCCAGCTGACCAGATTTGATAGTTCACCAGCTGCGTCGGACAGCTTCTTCCCCCGTTGCACAGCTCCCCCGGCTTTCTCCTGCTCGATCCCGGTCAAGTTGACATGTCAGCGAAGGCGGAAGCAAAGATCTGCGAGTTCCCCTCCATAATGTTCCGCGAAAGCGAGTGACGCGAGCTGCATCAAGTTCGTCGAAGATCCGCCGCCTGCCCAGACATGCTCTGCCCGCGCGTCCCCAGTGCAAGTCCAGCATGATCGGCATGAACTTCGTCTCGCTGGCCGTCTTGGCCGCCGCCGCCTCGGCGCAGGTGGAATTCACCTACGATACCAATGTGCTGCCCCAGGCCGCCTGGGACACCGTGACCACCGCCACGCCCAACCAGTGCGGCAGCACGGTGCGCCAGTCGCCCATCGACCTGCCCGAGGTGGAGCCCAGCGGCGTCCCGGCCAACACCGTGCAGTGCCCCAGCGAGGAGCCGCCAGCGTTCTCGCCGGGCACGTGCACCTTTGCGCAGCTCACCTACGAAGTGAGGCCGGCCGAGGTGCAGATCATCTACCCCACCGACGGCAGCTGCGTCCTGCCCCAAGTGGTCATCGGCGGCATCACCCTCCAGGCCATCCAGGTACGAGACGGAGCGTTGTCCAACCGAGAGAGACGCTGCAAAGCGCCACTGGTGCAGGACACCATTGCCAAATTCTGCCGCGTTCTCACCTCTCTCTCTCTCTCCCTTTTGCTTTCTCCCCACCATGGGCGTTGGCGTCCTTTGTGGTGACATCATGCAGTTCCACACCCACTTCCTCTCGGAGCACACCGTCGGCGGCCGCCACACGGACTTCGAGATCCACATCGTCCACCAGGAGCTCGTGGATGGCGTCCCGAACGGCCAGCTCGGCGTCATTGGCATCTTCATCGAGTCGACCGCCACCATGCAGGACCAGCTCATGGAGAGCTACATCACCGAGCTCGAGGCCGTCGCTGCAAGCTGCGTTCCCGAACGCCGCGCGCTCCGCGGGGAGGAGACATCCGAGCAGCGCCGCCTTCAGCTGCCGGATACCAACGTCGCGGACCCCTACGACATCGTCCCGCTCAACTCCGACTACTACACCTACCTGGGCTCTCTGACCACCCCGCCATGCAGTGAGGTGAGTCCCCGTAGACAAATGAGGGACAGGGCACGAAGGAAGTGGGCAGAACCGTCGGGGGTCGGCGCGATACACCAACGGAAAGAACGACTCCGTGCCGCATGGCTCTGCGGGCCTCTGCGGCCGTGTGGAGCAGGCTCAACGGCTTCTGGACCTCTGCCTCTGCTGCTGCTGCTGCTGCTGCTGCTACTGCTACTACTACTACTACTACTACTACTACTACCTGTCTGACTCGCTTGCCTTCGCTTCCAGATCGTGAGCTGGTTCGTGATGAGCACCCCCAACTCCGTGACCATCAACGTAAGTGACGCGCTGGTGCAACGGCGCATCCGGTAGAGAGGCAGCAGCGTGCAAGGGCGCAACTGACGATCAGCCACTCTTCCCCCACAGCAATTCTACCGCCTCATGGACCTCGTGTACACGTTCCAAGACCCGGCGGACAACTGCAACGTCGCGACCATCGCGTCCGACGAGGGATTCACCTTCCGCGAGGTGCAGCCGCTCAGCGGCCGTTCCATCGGCTTCTGCACCAACAGCGCTCTCCCGGGGGACGCAGTCGGCGCTGGCGATGACGCCGCTGATGACACCCCTGATGACGCCGCTGACGACGCCGCTGATGACGCCGCTGACCGCGCGGCGCCGGCGACGCCGGTCACTGTGACGGTGAACACGGGTTCCGTGGAGGTCGACGATGGTGGCAGCAGCGACAACACCACTGCCTCCATCGCTCTGGCCGTGGCTGCCCTTGTGATTGCCATCCTCGCTGTGTGCGGCATGTGTGGCTTCGCCATTGCTGTCTACTCCGTCAAGGATGACCCCCAGAAGAACTACAGCTACAACCTGATGGAACAGCGCGTCTCAGATGCCTCTCCGAACACGGGTGCCTAACCCCGAGCCTCGGTGCTCCGGGGCTCCAGTGCTCCAGTGCTCCATTGCTCCATTGCTCCATTGCTCCAGTGCTCCAGTGCTTTCGTGAAAGTATGATGAATCCTCTGTGCTGTTCGGGCAGCAGTGGTTCCGTGGTTCTTTAGGTTCTCTTGGGAGACCGCAACTTGTAGTGTCGGTCTTTAAAGCCTTCATCGTGGCCGGTCGTGCAGCGGAAGTGTGACCCGTATCTGCCGTGGCCCATGTTGTTTTTCTTGCCTTTGTGTAGGATGCTTTTGGCGCTGAAAACTTGACGTGAAGGATGCTCAGTCCGTTGTGATGTCCAACTTCCCCGGCTGCGTACAATCGAGGCGATACGCGGCTCCTGTGCATAATGGACTGGACTTTGCTTTGATCTTGGTCTCCTCTAGCTGACGTGCATCCCGCGGCGTGTCTCAGAGTGACGCGGTCTCCAGCAGAGAGAGAGATGGGTGGCAGGCAAAGACGGCCAGTCTTCTACCATGCGTAGTGCCATCATGGCAGCGTGCAAACCGACGCGTGCCTCCTGTACTCTACTTCTGTCGGCACCTCATCTCTTCGTCTGTTTCGGCGCCTGCCTGCATCGTTTCAAAGCGCCCACAGATCTTCTGCGGCATCCGGCACCAGCGGCAGATCAACGCTCTCTATTGCCAAGACGCCAGATAACGGGCAGTCCGCTGCGATGTATCCGGCCAGGCGCTTCTTCACTTGGGCGAGGTCCTCAAGGTCTCTTGGATAAACGGTTTGTCCCGACGCTTCGATGTCCCGAAAGTGAGTCTCCATGGTCTCAATGAGGGCGACGGTCTCGTCCACCAGCTCTTGCTCTTTCGGCGGTAGAAGCGGCTTGACATGCGCCACGAGGCAGTCGCTACGAGGCCAAAACGTCGTTAGACAGCGCTCGTGACTTGACCGCGCGACGCGGCATCTCACCTGTGAAACGCATAGTTGGAGAACTGGAAGAGGAAGCTGTCCCTTGTCCACAGGCTCGTCCGACAAAAGACGCATACTGCGGCCTGAGGTTTCCAGCGCGTCAAGGCTTCGAGACCCGCCGCCAGATTTCACGGAGGCAGCAAACGCACCTGAGATATCTGGAGCCGCTGATCACGAGCTTGATCGGTCTTCCGACTCAACTCCTCGGTCATTGCCTCCGCCTCGACGATCTGCTCCTTGAGCTCGTTCATGTTCTGTCCATACTCTGACAGCGCCTTGTGGAGATGGTCTCGAAGAGTAGCAATCGACGTCGTGTCGCCCAGCAGCGGAAGCACGTCCTCGACGCCTAGGAGGTCACTCTCTTCGGCCGCCTTGAGAGCCCTTTCGATGTCGTCTTGCTCCGAGGCGAAGTCACGAACGATCATGCGCCAAAGCTGCTTCCGACGGAAGCTTTCCGACGGCAGGCGCGCAAAGGACTTCGCCGGCAGATGGCCCACCTGCAGCGCCAGGCGGACGGCTTCCTCGTACAGGCCGAGCGCCCCGTAGATGTACACACAAGCAGCGTGGCGCTTGAAGACGGAGCAGACCCGCAGCGCGAATCCTAGATCCACGTTTGCGTCTGGCATGGGCTCCATCTCGGGGCCGGACTCCGACTCGGCGGGCAGGAGGACGCGGATGAGATCCTGGTCGGGCTTGAACTTGGCCAGGAGGTACAGCAGGAAGCTCAGCACAGCAGGGTTGACGACGACTTGGGAACCTTTGCCTGCCTCGCTCGGCCTGCCGTCCTTCCCGCAGAGCACCTCCAGGAACTCAATGGCCATGTCCAGGTTGTCCTTGTCCGTCCCGATTTCCACCGCGCTCGGCGAGGCGGAGTCGATCTCCAGAGCGTCCAGGGACGCGCCAACTGGACTCTGCTTGCTGCCGATTTCTCGCGTCCGGACGCGACGATGCTTGTTGGCGAGCAAGGCCCGAGTGATCGCGTCTCTCCGCAGTCGCTTGCCTTGGGGGTTGAGCAGGTACGACAACGACGGGATCAGGAACACAGGGTTGGGATTCGGGAAGTTGCGCACAAGGTCGAAGGTCTCCCGCGGGTGGTGGAGCACCAGCTCCGGGGCCGCCGCGTACAGAAGATCTGCGTTCGGCGCGTCACTGGCGCTGAGACACTGCAGGGCGTCGAGATATCGCCCTTCCGACAGATACCACGGCAGGAGTCGCTCGTACTCGTCCATGAGGAGCGCGTAGTACTCAAAGATCTCCATCTCCCCGTGGCTCTCCAGCAGGCCGAAGACCAGTGGCTTGTGCAGGTAGTGGGAGTAGGACGACAGAAACTTCCGCGTCTGCTCTACCATCTGAGCTCGGTCCGGCAGGTCGCCGTCCGAAGCTGCGTTCGGCGCAGCAGCAGGGCACGCCGCCAGGATGGACAGGTGAAGCTCCAGCCCGAGAAATCCGAGCATCGCCGCCTGCACCCGATTGGCCTTGTCGAGCGCATCGAGCGCCTCCCTGATGTACACGAGCACCGACAGGCCAGACGGGTCGGCGTCGCTCAGCTTCGTATACACATTCTCAAAGGGGCTGCTCGCGGCAGCCCAGAACCGCGCCGCCCCGCCCAAGTCTCCTTGCGCGTAGAGGAAATCGGCGTGGGAGGAATGGACCTGCCTGGCCTGATCCTCGCCGCGGCATTGCCGGAGCGCCTCTTCAAACAGAGACGGCTTGTCCTCCGCGAGCGCCTTCTTGAGATACATGAGCCAGGTGAAGCGGTCTTCGTCCTCAATGATGAGCTGGCAGACATGCCTCGGCCCGACGATGTAGTAGTTCGAGGACGCTGGATCTTCCACCAACGCCACAGCTCCCGGAACGACGTCGTCGACGGGCACCGCGGCCAGTCTCTCGCTCGACAGGATCCGGTTGACCGGGACGAGCCCCGTCGTGGACAAGACCAGGTAGTGGCCCGCGCTGCAGACGAAGGACAGCACCGGCGATCGAACGCTCTCCATGGCCTCCGCATCAATGGCGGATTCCAGCAGAACCGTCGGGTGCGCAGCGCGCATCTGCGGCCCAGCGGCACTCCACACCTCCGGTTCCTGGAAGATGAAGGTCCCGTGGAAGAGGTATCCGGGCGAAAGCACGGTGATGTCCACGGTGTCCGACTTCGAGAACACCAGGCGAGGCTGGTGGAAAGGATCGGAGTGAGGCGAGAACTCCGCCTGCCTCTCCTGCATCTGCATGGCAGGCAGGTCCTGGAAGGCCAAGGATGCCAGCTCCTCCCGGTAGGCTCGAAACACCTGCGCCAGGGTGGCGTAGCCGCAGAAGTAATACAGCCGCGTCGGAGACTGGGTCATCACCAGCACGAGCAGCTTCGGCTGCGGAGCGCTGGCGTCAGCGACGCCGCCCTCGGCGCCGCGAATAGCCCCCAAGTTCCCCAGCTGGTACACGTGCACAGAGGTGACCGCGACGTCTCTTCCCAGCGAGTACAGCAGCTTCAGGTGCCGCTGCTTGCCAGCGCTGTCCACCGACGCCTCGTACAGGTCTCCGCCGGCCGTCGCCAGCAGCATGCGACCCGTGCCGTCCTCGCGGGTATCTCCAGGGAACGCCAGGCACTCCACGCGCAGGTTGGCCCAGTCCGGCAGACTCTCCACCCTGAGCGGATCGGCGGCTCTCAAGTTCACATAGCTCCACTCCCGCAGACCACAGCGCACGAGCGCGTGGCGCCCGCTGGCGTCCACGAACAGTCGCTCCACACTGCCCGCAGAGTCCAGCACGGCCAGCTTCTCGCGCGTGGAGTACTTCAGGTCCACCACCAAGAGACGCGCGCGCTTCCCAAGCGCCGCCACCACTTTGCCGTCGCGGACGCAGCAGGCGCGGATGCTGTCGTTCTCGTACGGCAGCTGCCACGCCGGCCTGGACGCTCGAAACTGTTCAGAGCTCTTGTTGATGGCGCTGCGCGTGCGAAACGCGGCGTTTTGCGGCGCTTCGGACGCGTTTGGCGCCCAATTCGTCGGCGTCTTCGCCTCCGCCGAGCGCCGCTGGTCCCTGGACGTGGTGGAGAGCGGTGGAGGCGGCTCGTATCTGCCCGCGCGGGTCGCAGGAGGCGCATCGCGGAACGCGCCTCTGTTGGAAGAAGCGCTTTGCATCGTCTGTGGCGCTTTGCGGCGCAACGGAAGAGAGTCGAAGATCCTTTGCGCGATTCGTCCTTATACGACGCAAGTATGGGGTTTGGATGGTGTAGAGGAAACATAGATAATCACAAGATCATGTGGGGAGATCTCATCCCAAGTTAATGCACGCCGCGAGAGGTTTTTCTTCTCCGCCTTCTTCGCCGCCGCCGCCACCGCCGCCGCTCCAATGCCATGGAATATGTGTGTCCTTAGGGCTTTGATACGATCTTCCCGACAGAAGCAAGGGGAAAAGCAAAGAAAAGAGACTGATGCTGATGCGTTGATGCGTTCCCTTTTTGATGCGCTGGAACGAAGCTCGCGGGAACCGCCTATCCGGTGAACATCCGGACGAACATGAAGGCGAGGCTGATGCCCGCCCCCCACATGAAGCCTGACAACGACTCGGGTGTCAGTGTGGACGCCTGCGCGCACCACATCACATGGAACATCTCACCTTGCATCATCATGCCCGTGAAGCTTATCGGCACTTCCTGGTACACGGGCCCTGCCATCGATGCAACCTCCATTTCTGAGTTTCTCCTCTCCATTCTCCTTTCCAAGAGAGATGACAAGGGCACCGCACCTTGGCTCTGGCTCATCTGCTGGCCAGCGCGGTACTGCTCAGGGGTCTCTCCCACTGCCGTCGTCTCGTTGGTTTCCTGTGAGAAGTGTCGCCGTTGTTACCCACAACGTCTGAGCGCCCAAAAATGTCTGAGCGCCCAAAGCCGCCAGACCGCAGGCCTACACACCTCATTCCAGTAGTACACGTTGCCCTTATCGTCTCGGACTTCTGTCCACTGCTCCTGGCGCGGCACAATCCTGCAAAGGCGCCGAAGCTGAGGCTCTTCTCTGGGCGATTCTCGATGAGCCGCACTGGATTACCGCGTGACCACCTGCCGAGGCGCCCCGTCTGGACCTGGAGGCTTGTCTGCCAGGCCTCGGAAGCTCGTCCTCATCGCGGACGCCAGCGCTGGCCCTTGGCTCCTGAACGTGGTCTGTGCAGAGCGGCGAATCAGGCAGGTCGTCTGAAGAGCAGCCCGAGACGAACGCGAAGATCCACCTGTCTCAGCGCATTGCGCGTCAAGTTGCGTAGCAAGGAGCTCCGGCAGGTGTTCATCGTGATCAAGCGCCGACTTTGCCACCTTCTCGCGATCTCCGCAGCCCCGCTGAATCCCCAAGACGTCGAGAAAGAGAAAGAAGAGGGAGGGACAGACTCAGACTCTCGAAGATGCTTCGCGCCCGCATGTACAAGATGTTCGGCACTTACGTTGAGAGGGGCGAAAAACAGCACCGAGAGCAGCAAATTCTCTTCTCTTCCTTCTCTTCCTGCAAAAAAAGCGCGGGCGTCTTGACCCTCAAGTTTCTTGGCGTCGAAGCGGTTCAGGGCCGTGGCAAACTGGAAACTTGATGCTAAGCTATGCGAGGCTATGCGAGGCTATGCGAGACTATGCGAGGCTATGCGAGACTATGCGAGACTAGCTGAAGAGACGCTCTACGTATCGCTCACACCACGACTCGACGGGCTCCTCCATCGCTTCCCAGACCAGCCGAAGCTGATCATCGTCGCCTTTTTCGGATTGTCGCTCGGCTTCGCTGGCGAGGGGAGTCGCGGAGGCTCCCAGATCTAGGTTTCTTCGCGAGTTCACGGCGGAGCGCAGATGCCACATCGCGCTCTTGCCGACGCCGACCACGTCGTCCATGGAGGTGGCGCCGGTGATCGCTTTTACTCGGTCTCGAAGCGCCGAGCATCTTCTAAAGATGTCTTCTACTACTTGGGTGCAGTGGAAGTCTATCCCTTCCAGCAGAACGTCGGTCTTACAGTATGGCAGTTGCGAAGGTACGCCCGAGCCCGGGCCTCCTTTTCTCGGAAGAAAGGGCCCGAGAACCGACAGGAGCAGGTCTGGCGGAGCTCCAGTCGCCTGATACATTCCACTCAAGGACGCAAACCAGGCGCTCGCAGATCCGTCCTCTGCATCCGTGGGGATCAGCAGGTCGTCCATGTAGTGAAAAGGCTGTCCCCGCCTTGGCGCCTCGAGCGCAGCAGAGGCCGTGGCGATGTACGTGCGCAGGTCCTCTCGGAGCGTTCTGCCGGCTTCCGGCGCCGAGCCCTTCGTGAAGCGGTACGTCCACACCTTCGTCAGCGTTCGCAGCATGGACATGTCTCCCTACGTGAGTGGATTGCGGCAGGTCAGGTTTCCGCGCATTCAAAGCAGAAAGCTGCCGGAGAATTGGCCGCTCGTGCCGCACCTTCAGCCCGCCGTATCCGGCCCTCTTGACCATGGACAGCAACAAGACTCTTTCCCTCGGGTCGCGAACCGCACCGGACAAGCTCGCCATGGAGCTGGGCAGGTCATGGAGCTTTGCAATGGCATCCCAGCTGAGCGGCTCCTCAGTGCCGCCTGCATCCGCCGAGGCTTCCTGGTCCTTGGCGTCTGCGGGCTTCCGCACTTCGCCTGTTGCCTCCGCCTTCTCGAATCTGGAGAATGCCGTTCTGCCGGCGATGTTGTCGTGGACTCGCGTGAGCGCCACCTCGTGCACGATCGCCAGGATCGCATACAAATCCGCAAAGACCGGGACGTATCCCTTGCTGCACGCCATCATGAGCCACACCAGGAGCGGCAGCGCGGGGTGCAGCACCGCGTCCTCCGCCATGATCACGCAGAGCCGCCGCACCAGAGCTTCAAAGTCGATGAACGCCAGCCCCATAGCCTACGGAGTCACCGAAACACACATCATCATGCGCATCTCTCGCACCAACGTTACCCAGGGCACCGCTCGTCCTCTTACCAGCCGGAGCGCCGGGACGCTCTTCCGCCGCCGCACGGCCTTTTGCAAGCAGGACTTGAGCACGGACGCCGGAACTCGCGATCTGGCAGCCTGCGGCAGCGGCGCTAGCCACTCGTCCCCCACATCCTCATGATGTCGTCTGAGGAGGAGCTCGTCCTTGCTTCTCGAGCCTTTCCCCAGTCGCAGCGCGACGTCAAAGGCGTTTGCCGGCGCTGCTGGGGCTGTTGGGGAGTCCGTCCAAGCTACGGAGAAGCGTGGCTGGCGCCCTTTCAGCTGCACCCTGAACACCTCTCTTCGGGGCGGGCGCCTCGCCTCGGCCATGAGCATGGCCAAGGCGTTGGACTTGCTGGTCTTCGGGGAGGGCGCGGCTTTTTGAACATCTGCCGCAGGCGTTGACGAGGCTGGCGCGCCCATGCACCCGCTCGCGTGGGTTTCCACCGCCGTTCTGGGAAAGTTGCCTCCGCAGAGTGGACAGGCCACTGGTTTTGAGGCGGAGGGTTCTGGATTGACGTCCTTTGTCACTTTCCGCCGTTTGCGGATCACGAAAGCGTCCATTGCGGGGTTCTCGGGAGGGCGCAGGATTCTGCGGGTTGCACAGGTTTTGGCGGGAAATCACCTTTCACCTGGACTTTCTCTTCTCCATATGTCATATATTTCACTGACGTCGTCCAACCAATGGCAATCAAAAATTCATTGACATGTACACCGAATTTGAGAAAGTCAGCAAATTTCTTGGCAGATCCGGAGACGTGTTTTTGTGTTTGTGCAGGTTTCTGGTTTGCGAAGCGGTTGATTTTGGACTTCTGCTCCACCGTCTCCGAACACATACTACGGGACGGGATCACCAAACACCAAATTATGTGATGCAGAATTACGCAGGGATTGCAGTGATTGGATTCGAGTGTGAGCCGCTTCCGCCGCTGGACCAAGGGGCGACCGGCACATCAATCCCTTGGTTGTGCTCCAATAGCACGGCAGCGTACCGGGAATCGCATCTCGCGCATGAGTGGCTCGGAGAACGAAATGCAAACTGCACAGTTCCTGCTGCCGTTCAGCGCGGGAAGCGCTCTGCGAATAGAAGCGACGCATGCGGCGATGTCCGCCAATGGTGGAATCCCACTGGTTGCTGCAAGTGTCCTTGTGCCCGGCGACTGGCCAGTGTTCGCGTCGTCCTCCCCAAAGTATGCACTTTCGCGCTGCTCTGGTGCATTTCCCAAATACTTGCACCAACCA
The DNA here is from genome assembly GCA_019677205.1 of Pinguiococcus pyrenoidosus. Lineage (NCBI taxonomy): Eukaryota > Pinguiophyceae > Pinguiochrysidales > Pinguiochrysidaceae > Pinguiococcus > Pinguiococcus pyrenoidosus. The sequence goes on along the minus strand of JAAMXY010000506.1, from coordinate 42,948 downwards.
CAGGCGTCAGAGCCGGCCATTAAGATGCAGCACGTAGCACGCAGGCTCGATTATCAGCCCGAATTGCGCGCTCGCCGCGGGCTTCCCGAACTTTCGAGGCGAGCGGTGCGGAGGAGCCGCCGCCCGGAGTTCGCTGCACGCGTCCACCGCGGACGCGACGGAGACCAAGCGTGGCGCGATGGACCTTCCGGGCGAGAATGCGGCGGCCGCGCGGCCCGCGAAGCGGGCCAAGCTGTGGGGCGGGCGCTTCCGCGGCGGCACCGACCCGGTGATGGAGAAGTTCAATAACAGTCTGGCCTTCGACCAGCGTATGTGGGAGGAGGACCTCACTGGCTCCGCGGCCTACGCGCGCGCCATCCAGCGGGCCGACATCATCACCACGGCGGAGCGAGACGCCATCATCAACGGGCTGGACAAGGTGCGCCAGGAGTGGGAGGCCGGCACCTTCCAGACCATGCCCAGCGACGAGGACATCCACACGGCCAACGAGCGCCGCCTCACCGAGCTCATCGGGGAGCCGGGCAAGAAGCTGCACACCGGGCGCTCGCGGAACGACCAGGTGGCCACGGACGTCCGCCTGTGGCTGCGGCGCCAGCTCGCGCTCGCGGGGCTCGAGCTGTGCCAGCTGCTCGAGATCATGTGCGGCCTGGCGGAGCAGCACATCGAGATCCTCATGGCCGGGTACACGCACCTGCAGCCCGCGCAGCCGGTGCGCTTCTCGCACTGGGTCATGTCCCACGCCGCCGCGCTGCTGCGGGACGCGCAGCGCCTGCAGGACCTCGTGCACCGCGTGAACATCCTGCCGCTGGGCTGCGGCGCCCTGGCCGGCCACGCCTTCAACATCGACCGCGACGCGCTGGCGCAGGACCTGGGCTTCGGGGAGATCAGCCTGAACTCGCTGGACACGGTGTGCGATCGCGACTTCGTGGCCGAGACGCTCTGGTGGGCGTCCATGCTGCAGATCCACCTCAGCCAGGCGGCCGAGGACCTCATCGTGATGAACCTGCAGAAGGGCGTGGAGCTCAGCGACGCCTACGCCACGGGCTCCTCGCTCATGCCGCAGAAGAAGAATCCCGACGCGCTGGAGCTGCTCCGGGGAAAGGCGGGGCGCCTGCTGGGCCACTCCTGCGGGTTCATGGCGACCCTAAAAGGCTTGCCACGATCCTACAACAAGGACCTGCAGGAGGACAAGGAGCCGCTCTTCGACTGCATTGACACCATCCACGACGTCATCCAGATCACGAGCGGCGTGTTCGGGACCCTGAAGCCCATTCCCGAGAAGCTGTTGAATACGCTGATGCCGGAGATGTTGGCCACGGACCTGGCGGAGTATCTCGTGCGCAAGGGCGTGCCCTTCCGCGAGACGCACCACATCGCGGGAGCGGCCGTGAAGATGGCGGAGGACCTGAAGATCCCGCTGAACTCCCTCACGGTGGCCCAGCTGCAGTCCCTGCACGCCTCCTTCGATGAGGATGTCACGCGGGAGGTGTTTGACTTCGAGAAGAGCGTAGAGCGTAAGACCGCCGTGGGGGGCACGGCGCGGAGGGCAGTCCTGGGCACCATCACGAGGTTGCGGCACAGTGTAGATACCGACCTCAAGCCGCTCTTCCAGCGCTTGAACGGAGATACGTCTTGTAACATGTCGTGAGCCCACGCACACCACGTCCTTCCCTCTTGTATGGTCCGATCGTCGAGACAGAACATAAGAGTGAGAACGTTCTTAATTTCACGTCGACGCCGCGGCGGCGGCCCTAGCGCGCTCGTCCATCACTTCCTTCTGCGTCTTGATGTTGTACTTGTTCTGTCAGAAGAACCAAAGCAAAAGAATCGAAGGAAGCCCCAGAGGTGAATTCCATCCGAGGTGAGTTCCATGGCAGCGAGCCTCGTTGGCACCAGACAGAAGCAGTGGGAGCGCCATACATACCTTCCACGCCACGGCCTGCGCTTCGGTGGTCTCGAGCTCGGACTTGAACTTCGCAATCAGCTCCCGAATCTGTAGTGGGCGGTGTGAGGGAGGCTGGCACGAAACACCAAAGCTGCCGTCCACGCGCGTCCTACCTGGGCTGCGTTGTTCTCTGTGTCCGGAAGCACCGCTCCCACGGTCTTCTCCACCAGCACTCCATTGATGAAGCGGTAGGCTCTCCTGTCCTCCCCAAGATCTGCGAGAGTCTTTATCACCATCCTGCAGCACCATGGGACGCGAACGGGCCTTTAGGTTTGTCCCGTCCACCAAAATCAAAGCCAGGGGGGAAGACAGCAACATACTCGTGCTCTGCGAGATCCGCCTCGAACTCTGCGATCTTGTTCGCGAAAGCTTGTGCTTGGTTCTGCAGCTGCTGATACTTCTGGATGACCTCGGTCTCCGTGATCTGCGGCTCTACGCTTTTCGTCTCGGCCATCTGGTTTTGGCGTGAATGAAAGGTATGAGCAACCAGACCAGCAACGAAGTGATGCTCGCACTCCAACCCTAAGTGGTGCTCCCACTCCGACACGAAAGTACTTGGGGACAAGCTCTACATCTTCTGGGAAACGTCGGACAATCAGGACGCATTCTACGTTCTGGCGCAGAAGGTTTAGGAGCGAGGAGCTTCGCCGGGGAACGCACAAGCTGCAGGCAAGGCCTTTCCTTCCAACTGAGGTGCGCTCTGGCGGTCTATCATGTCACTGGAGCAATGCGAAGGAGACGCACCTTCTACAACTCTGCTGCGCGGGATGAAAGGGGCGGCTGCTTTTGTGCGGTTCAAACCAGACGACGAGAAAGCGCGGGAACTTGACTCTTGTTACGATGGTATGAAGGCTCACAATAAGAACACAGAACGGTCCAAGGTACCAACTAGTTGAGGAGTACCAAACCGGCTGAAACGGGCGGCTGCTCCACTGCGTTCTACAGATATGGCAGCACCTGGATGACAGATGGATATCCTTCTCACCGACCAATCGGAGTGGATCAAGCACCTTCAAAAGAGAAAACTGCATGGCATCCATAGAAGGCCACGCGTTCTGATCCGCGCGAGATTCCATTGGCGAAGTGCCAGCTCATCGTCCCCGTAATTGGCCATGGGAGCGTGCTTTTCTGCTTTGAAACAGCTAGCCGTTTCAAGACGTTCAAGTTGCGATCTTGCGATTTCCCGCGAAAAGCGAACTTCGGTTCGCGTTGCTTTGTCAGAAGCTTGGGAGCCAAAATGCGCGCTTTGCTTTTCCTCAGCAGCGTCCTCGCCGGCGCGCACGCTTTCCGCGGTACGTCGGGCCCTACCTTTCGCGTGGTGATGGTCTAGCGATAATCTTGCGACTCGCCAGGCCGGATCGCAAGACAGCCCAGGACGCCGCTCAAGATGGCCATTGCCGTCTTCGGCGCCAGCGGCGGAGTGGGCTCGGAAGCTGTCCTCCAGGCGCTCGGACGTGACCAGGACGTCGTCGCCTTCGTGCGCGACGAGAACCGGCTGCGCGTGCCCCCCGGATCCGGAGGCGCCACCGCCGGAGAGCCGCTGCGCGACGACAAGCTCACCGTTGTCAGCGGGAGTGTGACGAGCGAGCGCGACGTGGAGAGCGCCTTCGATGCGGGAGAGATCAGCGGGGTCGTCGTGGCGCTGGGCGGCAAGACCAGCGAGTAAGTGCTGGTGGAGAACGCTGGAGATGCCAGAAGATACGGATGTAACCAGTCGTTTCCCATGTCGGGCTTCCAGTGTGGGTGCCACCATGCTCACGGATGGAACGAGGAATATCATTGCATCGATGAAGAAGCGCGGAATCAAGAGGATCTCCGTTGTCACCAGCATTGGAGCTGGCGACTCGGCGGACCAAGCCCCGTTCTTTTTCAAGGTACGAGCGAAGCGACGGTCGCCTTCGTGAAGCTGGTCTTCGTGAAGCTTCGTCCTCATCTTGGGCCTCTTGATCAGGTGCTGATGATGACGGCGATGCGGAGCATCTTCGCGGATAAGAACAACCAGGAAGGCCTCTTCTTGAACTCTGGTGGACCGGGCAGCGACTTGGAGTTCTGCATCGTGCGTCCGGGTGGCCTCAAGGACGAGCCTGCCACCAACGACGTCAAGATCATCAAGGGTGAGGCCGGCGGCATTCCTCGCGCAGATGTCGCGGCCTTCTGCCTTGACGCCATCATGGATCCGGAGTTTGAGTACATTGGACAGACGCCTTGCCTGAGTACGGGCGAAGGAGGGACGTCCTGGACGAAGAAGGACACGGGCGGAAACACGGCTCGCCAGGCTTTGAACCAGAGCGCCTAATGCTGCTGCCCATCGGTGCGCCGTATGATGCGTGGGCGGTGCGTAGGTAGCTTGGCCTTCCCGGCGCCGGGACCCAAGGCAGCCGACACAGAAGGCAACGTTTTCGTACGGCTTCTCAGGTTTCCTCCGAGCCCGTCTCCTCTCGAAGCTGCTTCCGCGCTATCGCACTGCATCGTCGCCCATGTTTCTGTATCGATATCTCAAGGAATGAATCAGGCGCTTCGCGTCTTGCTCGCCAGGCTCTCGAAAAGACTCCAGGCTGACGGCGGCGGAGCTGATCCTGTCCGGGGCTCGTTTTCGAAGGGTTAGTATCCCGTGCATCTTCACCGCCCTCTCGGCGAACTTCTGCGCCTCTTGGCTAGCGCGCCCCGGGTCCTCTTTCGCCATCGCGCGCATCTCGGGGGCTTTCATACCCAGGAGCTTCTCGCATGTGGCATTCGGGAGCAAGCACAGCACGCTGCGGCTGCCGTCCGTGATCTCCGCTTCCGCGAACAGACCGATCTTCTTCTTCGACCGGATGTTTCCCTTGAGGGCCACCAGCGCACCGTGCACCACGAGCGTCTCCTCGCCAGGCCTGCTCTCGCCCAACCAGTCGCACAGCAGCATATCCCCGAGATCCGTCCGAGTCGGAGCCTGAGCACCGAAGAGGCTGCCAAGAGAGTCTTGGCGCGGAGGCGCTGCGCGGACCCGCGGTAACGGCGGCGGTGGCGCCGGCATCTTGCATTCCCCCGCGGGCTTTGGCCTCGATCCCATCCTTCCGAAGGTCTGCGACAAGGTCATTTGCTTCATCCCATCACCGGCTTCGTCCGCTGCTCGCTTCGGCGACGTTGTTCTTTTCCGCTTCGGCGACTTCCGCTTTCGAGTCGGGCTCTTTCTGGATGCGGGAGCGGCGCGAACTTGATCGGACTGCCGCGATTTCGTCGGAGCCGCCCCCTGAGCGCTCGTAGCTTTCTCCACTTGCGCATCGATCTGCCGCAACAGCTCTTCGTCTTCCAGAAACAGGTCATCTTCCAAAGCCTCGGGCACCTTCGCTTGGTGCTCAGCGTTTCTCGGCTCGTGTTCACGCGGTTTCTCCGCTGCGCTCATGTCCGCTTGCCGCAGCATCTCCTCTTCCATTTCACACTGCATGGCCGCTTGCTGCAGCAGGTAGTCTTCCACATCCTCGTCAGTGACGGTCTGCTTCGCGTCCCTGGAGTTCGTTGCAGTTCGCGTTTCGCTGCTGCTACACCCGGACGCCTGTCGATGGAGTTTGGCTCGCTTTGGTGCCTGCGCCGCCACCGTGGACGTTGACGCTTCTCGCTCTGCTCCGCCTTCGCCACCAGAGACAACTTGGACCGATGCGGAGCTGGTGGCTCTCATGGCGCGATCCAGGTGCGCATCGTGGATGACCTTGCCAGCCTCGTGGGCGGCATCCTGGAACTTCTGAAGACTCTTCACCATCCCGCCGAGGACGACCGTGTTGCCCGGGTGCAGAAGAAGCACTCCGTGGCGATGCGACGGATTTCTGACTAAGATCTTGATGCCGGGGCGGCTGTGCACGCTGAGGTCCTGAAGATACCGCACTTCCAGTCCAAACACGCTGACTTTTCCGTCGGTCATGTGGAGTTTGAGACATCGCTGGGCGGAGTCTCTGCGCCGATGCTCTGCTGTCTCGCCCACATTCAGCAGCTCATTCACTTGCAGGACAAACGAACCTCTCAGTTTTGCGCAACCTCCCTCGAGGAGTCGTCTGGGGAGGTTGGAGTCCAACGACTCGCACAAATCGGAGCGCAGGAAATGCGAGTACAGAGCGCGCTGCACCATCTGCTCCGACTTGTTTCGGAAGCCTGCGTCTCCCCACTCTATCCTCAGTGCGTCTAGTGCTGCTTGCTCCCAATCTTCGCGCGCCTCTATCCCACAACTCCGAAGCGAGTTGGCCATTCTCCCGCGGATGTGGGCTCACTCCCGACTGCACGAACGTGCGTGGGCCCTGTCAACGCGTCCTCCGCTCCACTCTTTCCAGGAGTATACTGCGGCGCATTTCCAAGATTCCTCACGCGTGAAAATGCGACATTGCTGCGGCGTGGACGCACCAAAGTCAAAAAAAAGCGCGGGAAACTCTGCAGGAAGGTAGTCGTCGACATGCATACTACGGTACCAAAATAGTATACAAATTTCAGTACTGATGTATCTACTTGGGGTACTCCCTACCAAAGTTGAGCAAAAACACCTCAAACGCCACCGACTTTGGGCGCCCGCGTCTCGAGCCTCTCTCCCTTGGTCCTTCACTGCTCCAGAGGGCGCACCGAACACCTCTGGCTTCTTGGTGTGCTACGTAGCTTCTCGTCAAAACACCGCGATCGGTAGAGGTCGACCGAAACGTCCCGTGATGAAGTCGACCGCCGCTCTTGTGGCGGTGCTGTGCGTTTTGCACGCTCCGTGCTCGGGCTTTGTCGCTCCGGGCCGCTCTCCCAGATGCAGCAGCGCGCTGCTCGCCAAGAAGAAGTCTGGGCAGAAGCAAGCGGACCTCCTGAAACAGCTGGAGGCTGCGAAGCGGCAGAAGGCCGAAGAGGAAAGAGGGGTCTCTCCCGCGTCCGACGCACGATCCGCCGCGTCCAGGGAGCTTCCGACGCCCAACAAGGACTGGAGACAGAGCGGGGCGACCGAAGCGGTGAAAGAGACGGCGCAGGACTATGACGAGATGGAGGCGCTGCTGGGCGCCGTGGACGGCGTCTCGGATCCCGATGCTCTGGAGGCCGCACAGGACTTGTCCGGCGAGATCGAGCCTCGCGACAGCTGGAGCCACTTGGAGGAGCCTAGCGGCGCGCCGATATCGTGGATGGATGCTGTGGTGCGGGGAGGCCCGCTGTACGTGCTGGCCGATCCCCGCGGCGGCAGCGGCTTCGCTCAGGTTGTGCGCGACTTGAACGCCAGGATCCCGGGAGGCACGCCCGGGTCCGTGGTCGCGATCAGCGTAGACACGGCCAACGATCTTCGGAAGCTTGCGAAGAAGAGTGGAATCAATCTGTCCAAAATTCAGCTGCTCAGCGACCCGGCGAAGCGGTGGCTGCTCGCGCACAAGTGCGTCGGCCCGGACGTCCAGCGATTGACGACGAAGCTGTTCATCATTGATCTCAAAGGCGGAGGTGGCGTGGTCCGGGAAGTGGTGGTGCTTGACGACATGCTGTCTGTCGCTGACGTCGTGGCGAAGAAAATCGCCGAGTAGGTCGGCGAAGCAGGTCTGCTGCCATTTGTGCGACAAATCACGAACTTGCACATGACAAAGAAGCTGCTGCTCTCCTTGTTTGTTCCTTTTCAACTGAAATCTTACACTTGCTACCCAATCCTGCACCTGATGGATTCGGAGGAGCGACGGGAAAATAGACCTTAAAATGCTTTTCCGGCGGATGCCTGCGGCCGCTCCGACCTCACATTCTCCATGAGCGTTTCCGTGAGCCACGACAGAATCACATCGGTGGCCCCCTCGACATCTTCCAAGAATCCCAACCGCCTCTGCTCCTTTCGCACCACCTGCTCGGGCACCAGGTCTTGTGAGAGAGGCGTGATGTGCGTGCCCGTCAACGTAGCCACATCCATCTCCACGTCTATCATGGGTCTCTTCATCCGCCACACCGAGGTGCTCTCTCGCAAGCAGGCCACGACCACCTCGCTTTCGTCGATGGTGTCGTCGTCGAAGCCGATCACAAGCGTCCGCCGCGCCCGATACAGCTTCCGCAGGACGTTTCTTGTATCCTACAGATGGCGCGTGCGTCAGTCACTCAGCAAGAACAACGCCAACAACCAGTTGCGAGACGGAAAAGAGAGAAACAAGGAAGAAACGAAAAACTTACCGCGGGAGTGGGAGAGAACTCTCTGACGCCGTCTGCGACTTCCTTCAAGAGTGAGGGAAGCTGCTGCAGCGCCCCGTCGGCTTGTTGCACGAGTGGATACAGCTCTTTCTTCCAAAAAGTCGGCAGCAGCCCCTGCTTCAACGCGGTGTCGAGGAGAGCAAAGGAGCGGCGCCTAGTCGTCGCAATCCGTCGACGGAGATCCCTCGCCGGAGCAGAGTCGCCCCAGACTGCCTTGGACACCGGCACGATGGTCTCTTCGAAGGCAGGAATGGCGTCTGCCGCAGGCCGGTTGTTCCAGCTGATAAGGACATTCCCGGCCCGCGGCGTCTCAGGAAACAGCGACGTAATCAACGAGTGCAACAGCGCTCCCGCGCTGTGCCCGATGCCAACGACGGGGAGGCCTCCATACTCCTCTGCCAAGGGGATCGCCGCCTGATCAAAGCGCTCGATGATGCTGTCACAGATCTTCAGGTAATCGAACTGCAGCTTGTAGGGCGTTGCCACGATGAGGAACCCCTCCTTCGCCAGGTTCTGCAGCAGGTACCGATAAGCAATCGCCGGTGTGGCTCCCACAAAGGCGCCACCCAAGAAGTGAATCACAGCCCGGGGTTGAGCGCCATCCGGCGGTCGGAGCACCAAGTTGCCGCCAAGCTCTTCCCAGTCCCCGCCGATGCCGAGGCTCTCGATGTCGAAGGCGGGAAAGATGAAGTCCCGGAAGCTGTCCGCCGGCTCCGCTTTCTTCCGCGGTTCCTGCCGCTCACTGGCCGTCTCGGCACGGGTGGCGTTCTGGGGAATCTTGGGAGGCGCTGCAGAGGCCGTGGCGGCTGCTCGAGTCAGTTCCTCCGCCCGGTCGCCCAGCAGCGCCTCATCCTTTCGAAGCGCCGCCGTGTCGTTCCGATCCAGCTCGCGGAGCAGGCGCTGCAGCTCCACTTCTCCAAAGCCCTCGTCCGCGGCCCAAAGTCGCCCCGCAGGGCTCTTCTGGCGGCCGGCCGTCGCCTGGAGCCCGAAGCTTCTTGCTGACGACGATGCGGAAGCTCCCCAGGGGCCGCGATGGAGGGGCCTCAGGCCGCTGCAGCCGGCGGCTAGCGCCACCAGCAGCACCGCTCGCATCAACTCGCCCATGACGTCCACGCAAGGGTCTTCGCCGAAGCCGGCGTGAGAGGGTCCGGGTGCCACGCAGGTCCTTGCGGCGTCCGTCTGTCACAAGGCATTGCTGCATTTTGAGCGTCTGTCCCCGCTTCGGCCGAGATTTTGGGAATCTGTCTCGCCCAGAGCCTAAATTCTTCTTCGGAAAGATTTCGAAAAGGAACGCTGGAACGTTTCGGATTCGAAGTCCTGACGGCGCCACATTGGGGGGGTTTTGGTCCCTTGCTCAGAGTCAGAGCTTTACGATGGGCGCGTAAGGCAGGAGAGGGGGGCTGCGGCCTGCTGCAAAGCGCTGGAACGCCCAAGTGACGACAGAGGGCAGTACTCGGCATTGGGGGACAGAGACGATGGAGGCGGAGGGCCAAAAAGCCACACTTTCTGCTCAGGTTCGCTTCTCTTCCAGCTTCTCGTGTGGAACTTTCAGATGTGGCCCTGCTGCGGGGGTTGGTGGTCGGTGAACGAGAGTACTCTGACTCCGTCGGACTTCTTAGGGTGATACTCCTCCTGCCGATCACACCAAGGTAGTGACGCCAATTGGGAGGAAGGCTGCCTTTCGGTCTCTCACAAGCGACAAACGCTCCTTGGACTAGGTGGACGAGAGGCTGGATACGGTCTTTGGAGAGCTCAGTCCGTCCAGTTCTGAGGGATCGAGCAACAGCAGAGTCCGCAGCACGTCAGGACCCAAGCCTGAGCAAGAAGCCGACGCCGACCATGTGAAGCGAAGCACCCTACAAGACGATACTTCGGCCGATTCTGCCGAGAAATTCGCGGTAAATGCCGTGGAAGACACTGCAGAGCATGTTGGCGCGGCAATGGAACCCGAGGCTTTGGCGGATGCACCCAACGCTGAAGACGCAGCAGCAAATGCAGAACAGCACCAGACAACAGCGATTGGTATCGGAAGCGACTCTCGAGAGCAAGGAAGAGCCGGGGAGCAGGAAGACAGCAATGCTTTCCCGGTCGAATCGGCTGCAGATCAGCGGCAAGTGCCGATGGGGATGCTCACAAGGGAAGCATCGCTAGCGACGGCAGACTTGGATATGATGCTCGAGTCGCCCCGCGCCTCGGTTTCACCAAGCCCTGCCGACGCTCCGGAGGATGCGCCCGCGGATGCTGACGACGCAGAGGAAGAGAACTTCGTTGTAAAGTCTGCACAGGAAGAGCTTCAGCTGCCGCTTGGAAGCCTTCAGAGGGAGGAGTCGCTCCTGACAGCGGATCTTGCGTTGATGGCCGATTCGCCCAGTAGCCTAGCCAAAGGCTCGGTGCACCAAGACGAAGGCGGCACCGCGAAGCTGCAGCACGAAAGAGATCTGCCTATCCTCGATGCTACTGCGGAGGCTACTGCAGCGGCAACTGCTGCTGCTGCTGCTGCTGCTGCTGCTGCTGCTGCTGCTGATGTTCATGCTGATGAGCCCGACGCTTTTTCGATCCATGCCGCTGGGGATCAAGTCCAGTTGCCAGTCGGTCGCCCGCAACATCATTTGGAGAGGGCCACATCCGGCGTCAGCAGTAGGAGCGAGGGCCAGGCACAGCAGAAGAGGCAATCCCTTGTCCGGGAGACGGCGGCAGACTCGGGAGTGTTCGAGATTGACGGCGACTCGACGGAGACCGAGAGCCCGCGAGGTTCTCCCATCCGTTCCCAACTGTCCAACTTGATGAAGTCGTCATTTGCCGAAGAGCCGCCGGAAGCACAGGAAGCAGCACCGCGCCCTGCGAACTTGAAGACAAGCAGCAAAAGAAAGATCCAGCAAGCACACTCGATGGACAGCGACTTGTTCGACTTGGGGAGCGACTCGGCGGGCAAGGCCGACAGTCGGCACAGTCTGCCGAGCGTGCGCGTGCTGCCGGTTCAGGGAGCTGATCTTCAGCTGGATTCCCCGCGGTCTGCCGAGTCGGACTTCCTCGCCGGAGTAGAAAGCTTTCTGAGCGTTGCCCGAACGCCCATGAGCCGCTCCCCGGCGAGTCTGTCGCCCGCTGGCGGGCTTGGTGCCGGAAACGGAGCGAAGGACCAAATCAACTCCCCGGCCCATTCCTTTGCCGCAACGGCGCCTCTTAGCACTTCGCCATTGAGTGACAAGGACGTCCCTCGTCCTCACAGTGCCTCGGCGACCTTCTACAGAGGGCCTCGCCCGCACGGCATGGGCGCGAGTCCGGCCTACGAGCAGGACGCCTTCGAGGACGAGTCGGACGGAGGGCAAGAAGCTACGCAGAGCCCACCAAGGAAGCGTCACACGCCGCATGAGCCCTATGGAAGAGCGAGGAAGGCCAAGCGAAAGAGTTTTGTGGTGAAGATTAAGGACATCAAGTTGACGGCGGCTCAGGCGAGGCTCTACGGCGCACCGTTGGCCGAGGACGGATCGTTGCAGCTGTCTCCGTCCCCATCTGCCGAGGAGCTCGCCACCGCGTTGGGCCTCCTCGACGGGTCGAGTCGCCCCGTGTATCACCACGAGAAGCTCCAGAGGCTTGCGGAGCCGATCCGACGGCCGAAGCATGGTTTGCAGCCCGAGGAGTCTCGCGAGTGCACCTTCCGGCCGCGGAAGAATGAGAAGGCTCTTCGGGCCATGATGAACCCCCGATGCGGCTACGACTTTATGCAGCGCCTGAAGAACCGGGAGGAGCTGGTCTTGAGACTCGAGGGCGAGGCGCGCAAGCGACGAGAAGAGCTGGAGAGGCGTCGCGACGCGGAGGAGCGGAAGCTCAAGGCGCAGCAGAAGGTGTACTTCAACGAGAAGCGGTACTGGAGGCGCCAGAAGGAGCTGGAGAGGAAGGCGCACGAGCGCAAGATGAAGCTCGTGAAGGAGGAGCTCGAGCGGTACCAGAAGCCCCTGATCTTTCGAAGCGGCCCCGGCAGAGGGCGGAAGCGCGACCCGGCCCGCGAGAAGGCGTACAAGGCGGCCATGTCCAGCGTGTCTGCAAAAATGAGAGTGCTTCTTCTGTAGCGCAGTGCACGTCCCCAACCTTGGGCGCCTACTCGCAAACGCTATGCTACGCTACAATCACGAGCAGAGATCTGAAAGGACGTCGAGCAGGCGTCACCGCTCAGAGATCGTCGTCCAGTTCCCCGCAACCGGTGATCTCGATCTTGCCGTCGGTGGTCCCGGATCGGCTGCCGAAGCCCTCCACCGTCTGAATGACGTCGTAGCCAGACAGCACCTGCCCGAACACCACATGCTTGCCGTCCAGATGCGGCGTGGCCGCCGTACAGATGAAGAACTGAGAGCCGTTGGTGTTGGGGCCGCGATTGGCCATGGACAGCGTCCCAGCCCCGAAGTGCCTCCCACACTTGCCATCGAAGGTCTCGTCGTCGAAAGGCTGGCCACCTACGAAAAGTCAGCGGTCAGAACATCCGAGAGCCCCTCCCCCCCCCCCAAAAAAAAAACAGAAAAGATCGGGGAAGTACCGTAGATGCTCTTGCCACCGCGGCCGTCGCCGCGCGTGAAGTCTCCGCCCTGGCACATGAAGCCCGGAATCACGCGATGGAAGGCGGAGCCCAGGTAGTGGTAGCCATCCAGCTCGCCGGTGCACAGCGCGCGGAAGTTCTCCGCCGTGCGCGGACACGCGTCCGCGAAGAGTTCGAACGTCACGCGCCCGAGTTCGGTGCCGTCGCGACTGATGTCGAAGAACACCACGGGGTTCTCCGCGACACGCTCGTACTCAGGACTGTAAGCCATTCTTCACCCGACGTCGGGACTCGGGAGGCGAGACAACGGCACGTGGCGCACAATGCGTACAGGATATCTCGGGGATACTTTTTGGCGCCAAAAGATTCGGAGAGAAAAGACATAAAATGAAAAACAAACTTTGGGAGTTCGTTGGAGCGATCTTCCGGCTGTCACACTCCCTCGATCCCTAGCGATCAGCTGATGCCTCCCTCCCTTGTTTTGGACGGCCGCTGGAGGAGGGATTGAGTACCCTATCCCAATTTGTATATTGTTTTTAACGTCGTATCACAATGAGCAGAAGTGCTTTAGAAACCGGTGGACGCTGATTGGCGGATGTGCGAAGCTCAATTCCCGCACTTCCACCTACGCCACCGGGTTTGTCCGCCGCTGCGCGCCTCTCACGATGCGTTGGCTCGTTTTGCTCACGTCGCTCGCAGCCTGTCTGGCATGGAGAGGCTTTCCGAGCCCCATCGCCTTGCGCAGCCTGCGAGGCGGGTCGTTGGAGGCGTCTTCCAGAGGCCTCCGCAAGGTAGCTTCCTCAAGAAGCGAAGAAAGTCCGGCGTTTCCCTGACATTTTGCTGATCTGTGGTGTGAGAAGGTTCTTGTGAGGACTCCAGCGCTGAGCAAGAGGTTCCTAGACAGAAAAGCCGAGATCTTTGTGCCCGGAAACGCCACAGTCGGACAGCTCAAGGACGCCATCTGCGAGAGGTTTCCGGGGAAACCGCCGCGTTCTCTGCTCCGCGTGTACTTTGCCAACCAGGTTTGCTGCAGCTCTTACTCTTTGAAGGAGGAGGGCCTAAGAGAGCTGACTTGCGACTTCGTAGGAACTGCTGGATGAGGAGGAGGTGGTGCCGGAAGAGCTCTTCGAGATGCACCGACCGACGGTGACGGTGGATTTGCTGCTCACGACCTCCGGACGCGACTCGAGGCGGCAGATTTTTCAGGAGGTGGATCGCCTCAGCTCTCCGGAGGAGAGGATCGAAGCGTACGCCGCCACCTACGCGGCCTTGAAGTTTTACATGGACCTCTTCGAGGCCAGTGACGTTTTCCAAGCCTTCGACCAGGCGATCGTCGCGCCGGAGAGGTCATCGGACGAGGAGGACGTGGGAAAGGACGAAGACGAAGCGGAGGAGGAAAGGCACGAGGACGCAGAAGTGGAAGAAGCTGCTCCGACGTTCCGCGTGAACTCAATCCTCGCGCGAATGAAGCTCGTGCACGACTATTTGGAAGGAAAGCTGCAGGCCCATAGGGACGAAGAGGAGAGACTGGCCCCGCTGAAAGGTGCGCACGGCCTCTGCTCCCGTTGGGCTTTCCTGACCCCCACTGACTTGTCGATTGCTTTGGGGGGGTGCTGGGACGACAGCGCAAAAAGCTCGGGAAGAGAAGGAGGAAGCCGACGATCTGTCCGCGCTGATCCGGAAGGGATCCTTCGCCGGCCGGCTGCAAACCCTCGGGGCTCTGAATTTCAATGCCGACCTCAGGTGGAGTCCGTCGCAAACCGGAGACGGGAATCCTGGCCTAACAGCGTCGTTTTTCGATGGGCAGGACGTGGATGCTGGCCATGGGAGGCCTGATTGGTGCGCTCCAGCTGAACGGCGTTGCGCCGCAGATGCGGCCGGCCATGTTTGGCATCATTGCCGCCACCGTGGGCTTCCAAACGAGGCCAATCAGATATGTATGTGATGAGCAGGTCTTTCCCCCCGGTGTTCATGAGCATCTGACCTCGTTGATGATGGCTTTCCTCGCACCAGGCACTGAAAATTGGGATGAACATGATGCCCCGATCGGCGGTGGCGTTTGCAGGGAGCTTCCTGTCCTTGCCGCAGGTTCTCATCTTGACGCACGATCGAAAACAGGTGATAGAGGATTTGTATGGCAAGGACAGCAGCGAGTGAGCAAGGGAGCACGAAGACACAAGAAGCTGGATGCAAGACGTTTCCTGATTCGTTTCAGTCTCGCTTGCCCTCGACAGACACCTGAAAATTGGGTTTCTGAAAGAGATCTGCTCAATCGATGGGAACGAGATGATGACGCACCACCGCCTACTTCACCGGACACAAGCAAGTAACCACATCATCCTGCGGCGCGGTTTATCTACTACCGCAGGGGACACACGGATTGTTTGCCCTTCGCCGCCCCTACATAATACACTTCGGCGAATCAGGAGAGTCGCCGTAGACACGACTTCGCCAAGGGAGAGGGGTCTCTGACTCGGGCTCCCTGTCGGGCTTGCGCTTCTGCCAGGAAGTGGGAGGGGGCGGAATTCCGGATGGCGACGGCGTCGACGGCGAGCTGCCGATGCTGCCGGCCTCGTTCTCATCCACCTCCCCTGCCTTGTCCTCCTGCTCTCTTGCAGGAGGCTCGTCTGCCGCCACGGACGCCTCAAAGCTGGGCTCGATCTTCCTGGGACGCGCACCTTTTCGGTAGGCCATGCCTTGCAGCGGCAGTTCCAAGTGGACCGAGTTCCCGGAAGCTGCGCGCGGATCGTTTTCGTCCCCTTCGAACTTCCACGACGCCTGAAAGGTCACGCTGAAGAAGCCGGCGCGATGCGGCCGAAAGCGGATGGGAAGCATGACGTAGGACCGCGGGCGCAGACGGACCTTCTTGTGCAGGATGAAGAAGGGAACGTCGGGCTGCCGGAACCGTACGATGGCGGTGCGCTTGCTCGAGTTGCAGAGGTCTATCTTGGCGGTGTACAGGCCGCCCACGCTGCAGTCGCCGAAAGGGACGATGCTCCCCTTGAAGTAGACACCGCACGCCACGGTCGTCATGGCACTTGATGGGGTGCTCGTTCCCGCCGAGCTCGACGGCTGCGGGCTGATAAAGGAAGCTTCCTTCCCCGGCGTCGGCTGCTCGGGGCTGAAGAGCGAGTTGTCCTTCCAGGGCGTCGGCTGCTCGGGACTGAAGGACGAGCTTTGCTTCTCCCGAGCCGGCTGCTCAGGGTTGAAGCGCGCCCTTGAGGACGTTCCCAGGGCTGGCTGCTCGGGGCTACTGGCCTTGGCACTCTCCATGGGCGCCGCTTGCTCTGCTTCTGCTTTGCCTTCCTCCTGCGGCAGCGCCGAGCTGGAAGCCGGCTTCTCCTCCGACTCGGTCGATGGCTGTTGACTTGAGGAACGAGCTCCTCCTCCCCCTCCGAGGCTCCGAAGCAGGCGTCTCGCCTCTGTGAGTGCATCCTCACCTGGCTTCACATTTGCATTTCTCAGCTGCGCGACGGATGCCTTCAGGCGCAGCGCGTTCTCGATTGCTCGCGTCGCCAGGCTCTTGTCCACCTGCTCCTCCGCGTCGGCCATGCAAGAAGCGGGAGATGGCGCTTCAACGACCCCTTCACTGCATGGCCTTTCCGCCCTGGCCTGGGCTTGGCTTTGCGCCTGAACCAAGGTCGGGGCTTGGTTGAGAGCTGGGCCGAGAGCCGGGGCGAGCGCGGCGGCGAGGCCGAGAGCAGGAGCTTGAACTGGAGCCTGGGCCGGTGCGGCGGCCGGAGTCGGAGCCTGATGCACATAAATATGGATCTCCACACGGCCCTTCTTCAGCAGAGAGTCCAGTTGAACACTCGCGTCGTTCACGGCAGACTGGACAAGCTTGTCCGCGACGGTGGCTTCCTCCCGAGCTTGCGCTGTAGCTGGTTGCTCCGCCTGCTGCTCCGGCTCCTCCTCCTCCTCCTCTTCGTTCTCCTCCTCCTCGTCCGCCTCGTCCTCCTTGGAGGCAAAGTCCTCTCCGTGGACGCCATCCCGCAGAACTTCATTCCTCTCTTCGCCGCTACGCGGCTCCGCCACTGGGTCCTCCTCGCCAGCGTCGTCCGCAGGATTCGACTTCTGCGTCCAGAGAATCCGAGAGCGCTCCAGCACTTCACTGTCCAGACTCGACGCGCTGCAAAAGGTCCGGTCGGCAACCTGCGGCGTTGCGACGTCGCCAGTGGCCATGAGCAGTCTATCCAAGTCCGCGTGCGCCTCTGCGGCGGAGGGTGGCGGCGGGTCCGAGCTCAGCGCCGGCGCCGGAGACGCAGGTCCGTCGGAACTGGAGCCGGAGCTCACGGGCTCCGTGCCGTCGATGGACGCCTCGGCAGAGGTCGCCCACAGCAGATAGGGCTTCAGATAGGCCTCTTCCATCAGGGGATGGCCCTGCGTGGCCATCGCGTGCATGGGGTCCATGGTCACAAAGCTCAAAGCGCCGGCGTTTCGGCGCCGACTCGAATGCTCGTGGCGGGCAAAATTAACGGGATCCTCCTCATTTCAATATATTTTTATATAAGTTTATATGATAAAATATTATGAAGTCTGATGCCGAGTACGAGCACCCATTGGCCTAAAACTATAAAATATTATTTTCAAAATAAAGAGGGCTCCACGCAAGATCGAAAGTGTGATCGTTTCGAAGCTGTACCTATATCTTTTGCTGGTGTTTTGCCTCCTCGGGAACTTTGTCAGCTGATGTGCGGCGCCCCTCTCCTTCCGCGCAAATTTTGGCGCCAAAAGCGTTTGAAATTGAAAATCAAACACCATGGCCAGCGGCAGCTTTGGAGACGTCGTTCCCAGCACGCCGATCCTCTCGGTTTCCCGACCCGTTGACACATGGCGCTCGAGCGGCAAGGCGCGCGCACCCATCCTCAGCGCGTGCGTGCGCAACGCTATCCTGTACGCCTTTACGGCGGACGCCAAGCTGTACCGCTGGAACGCCGCGCAGAGCTCGCGCGTGGACGAGATTGACATTGGCAGGGATGCGATGAGCTTCTCCAGCCAGGCGCGGCCCTTTCTGACGGCGGACGCCACCGGCGCGCACGCGTTTCTGTCCAGTGCGGGCGGCGACAACTTCTATCTGTCCGCTCGCGCGTCTCGCGCGCGGCGCTTGACGTCCTGGCAGGGCGTGCGCGTGACTGCCTTGGCGTTTGACCAGGACACGTGCACCGAGCACGGCGTGAGCGTCCTCGTGGGCTCGGCGAGAGGCGCGCTGTACGCCGGAAGCGTCCAGAGCGCCGGCGCGGACAGAGACGCAGGCGCCACACTGGAGAACGTGCACACGTTGGACGCGGAGGCCACGCCCAAGGTCACCAACGTGGTGCTGGAGCGGCTGCTGGCGGACGACGGCTCGGTGTCGTTGTTCGTGCTGCTGTCGACGGCCCGGCCTACACGGCTGTACCACTTCGTGGGCGCCGGCCGCATGACGTCCCTCTTCCAGGACTACCGCGCCGCGCACCGCAGCAACTTCGTGGAGCTCGCTGGGGGCGCCAGCAGCAACGTGGTGTACCGGCGAGCGGTGGGCGCGGAGCCGCGGCGCTTCGCGATGCTCACCACGCTGGGCATCTACCACGGCACCGTGTTGTTGAGCAGCTCTGCGGCGCTGCTGGAGGCGCAGATGCTGGCGTACAAGGGCGCTGCGGAGGCGCTGGAGATGAGCGAGCACCACTTCGTGTGTCTCATGAGAGACAAGATTGAGCTGGTGGACAAGGAGACCGGCGCGGTGCGCGAAGAGCTGCGCCTCAAGGCCGGCTCGCAGCAGCAACGCGGACTCGGCGTGCTGCGGGATGACGCCGGCCGCCAAGGCCACCTGTGGATGTACACGGACGTCGCAATGTACCAACTGCACCTGCTAAACGAAGATCGCGACGCGTGGCGTGTGCACGTGGCAAGAGCGGACGCCGCGCCGCAGGACAGACCGGTGGACAAGGCGCAGCATCTGCAGCGAGCGCTGCAGCTGTGTCGCGGCGCCGCGCAGCGAGCCAAGCTCTACGCCGACCTGGGCCATGTGTACCTAAGGGCGAGGAACTGGGACGCGGCGGCCAGCATGTTCACCAAGGGCAACGTGGGCTTCGAGATGGTGTGCATGCTGTTCCTGGACGAGTACGCCGCGGAGGAAGACCTTCAGGTGCGGAACTGCTTTGCGATGCTGTGGCGGAGACTTGCAAAGGCTGACGCGCCAGCGCAGGTCTACCAAGGGCTCTGCAAGTATGTGTACGCCAAGCTGGAAGCGCTGGACGCGGAGAGCAAGGTGCCGCAGGCGGTGCTCTGCGCGTGGCTCTCGGATCTCTATCTGCACGTGGTCTCGACCATCGGTGAGTGGAACGCTTGTGAAAGGCTTCAACGCCGAAGAGGTGCTGATCCCAAGAGCCTTCAAGGACCTGATCAGGACTCCGACCACGTGAGAAACCTCTTCCGTACCTTGCTTCTGGAGCATCGAGCGGCCATCCACCCGTCCCTCCTGTATCACTTGCTGGAGGCATACGGCCAGCGAGACATGTATCTCTACTTTTCCGAACTCCAAGAGGTGCGTGCAAGCGTCGGCTTCCAACAGCGTCGGAGATGTAGATAATGAAGGGACTCATCAGGCTCGTCCATTCTCTGATTCCGAAGGACTACAAGAACCTCATGGTCGACGCCATGGACAATCGCGACTTCAAGCGCGCCTTGAGAATAATGACGCGAGTGGCACAGTCTGCATCGGAAGGGTGCGTGGGGGGATGCCAAGTCTACTGAACTGAGATGCCAAGTCCTCTTCGACAAGTCTTGTCCCAACGCATTTCTGCGACAGGCTCGCCACGGACGCTTCTACCATTGAGAAGTACATCTACATCGTGACGCCAACGCTACTGGAAGCCGAGCCGGAGCTCACGCTAGAGCTGTGGAAGAAGAATGCGGACTTGGATGTTGGGAAGCTGCTCCCGGCACTGCTCAACTACCTGAACCCGACGAAGAACGAGGAGGGCGCCATCCTGCGGTCCAGGGAAGACAAGCTTCGGCTGGCTGTCGACTGTCTGGAGGCCTTCCTGCTGCGAAGTCTCCAGAAGGCCGACGCGAGCTCCGGTCGGTTGCATCGGAGTGCGGAGGCCATCAAGATAACACCGGCGCCGCTGCTGAAGTACCTCTTGATGCTCTACATCATGCAGGGTTCGGAGATCAAGATCCTCCGGCTGCTCCATGCGCTGCAGGAGCGAAAGCCTGCTTTGGCTTATTGCATCAAGGTAGCAACGGCCGAGGCTGTGGTCGCGAAAACAGGAGAACAGGGAACACGCGACAACCCAAAAATCTGATCCGTGACAACCTTAGGTTGCTCTGGACCTACTGGAAGCGCAGATGCAGGACAGCGGAGGTGGTCACGCCGAGCAGAAGGACGTGGAAGCAGAGCTTTATGCCGAGCTTGCGACCACCACAATGACGTTTGGGTTTGATTGGCGGTACCTGCTGTCGCTTTGCGTGGACAAGAGATCCGCGCCTCAGACACGAGGTCAGCTGCCTCAAGACATGATCTCAAAGGCGCCTCCTTCCGTCATTGAACTGTGTTGCCCTATGTTGCCTTGCCGATGGAGCAGACTACGCAGGCAATCTGCCGTTCACGCAGATCATCATCCTCGCCGTTACCCAGCAGTTTGAGCAGAGCATGAGGATCGCAATTCGCCAGGATCGCACCCTTGGCCTGGCTCGCAGCATCGCCGAGCTACCGGAAGAGATCGGCGTGCGGCGTTCCCTTTGGCGTGAGCTCGTTGTTCATATCATCCAGAGGTTCGCAGCCAGATCTTGTGATATATGTTTCTATGTTTCACGCCCATTGATAGCTGATACGCTGCGTGCTTGCAGGGCGAACAACGTGGGCCGCGCCTTGCAGCTCGTGGACGACACGGATTTTTTATCGATAGGTAGGACGCTCGCTGGACGCATCTCCACGACGTGTTTCTAAAAGCTATCGACTTGGCAGAGGATCTGTTGCCACACCTGCCGGACTACTCCAAGATCGACGACTTCAAGCAGGAGATTTGTGCTTCGCTCAACTCCTACAAGCAACGCATAGAAGTGACTCGGTGCGCTGGGGCCCCTGCATGATGTCCGCGACAGGGCTCTGACGGCGTTGATGGCTCCGCACTAGGCAAGCGATCGTGGACTACGGCGAAGCGGCCGAGTGGTCTGCATCGTCGACATCTCACGGCGTAAGCATTCACATGCGTTCCCTTTCACCGCCCGGCTATTTCAACCCAACCAATTCAATCGACAGGGACAGGCGCCTCATTCAAGAATACGCATCTCCCAAGCGGTGGACTGTAGTTCGTGCAAGAAGTCGCTTTTCCAGGAAGAAGCGTACGTCTTCGGATGCGGACACGCGTTCCATGTCAGCTGCCTCGCGGAGCTGGTCAAGCCGTTTCTGTCGGAGAAGGAGCTGGCGCTCTACGAGGAGATAGACGAGAAGCTTCGGAGCACATCCGAGCGAGCGTCGGCGTGGACGGAGCGAGAGGAGGAAGAAGTGAGCCGCCTTCGAGAGCAGCTCCGAGGGCTCATTGGAGCGGACTGTCCGATTTGTGGGTACCAAGCAATCGACTTGGTCAGCACGCCATTGATAGATGAGGACCAGTGGGACACAGCCAGCAAGCTTTGGTGAGAACCAATGGTGAGATCTTCGATCCTATCCTGAGCCGTCTTCACTCTCTTCTTCTAGCCTCTCCAAGGCGCTTATGTAGTCCGACGCCGCTGTGAAGCTCAACGGGAACAGCGCCTCCGTGCCGAGATACTCTTCATACTTGGTATACGCCAACTCTCCCCCGGATTCGGCGCCATCTCCGCTCTCGCCTTCGATCCACAGCGCCTTCAAAAGTGGCAGCCCGGTGCTCTCGAACTCATCGGGCGGCAACGAGAGAGCCGGGAAGGTGAAGGTGATTGGCGGTAGCTGCTTTTCCTCCCGGTTCACGCAGATGTAGTACACCGCTACCGCCACGAAGTACCTGCGCAATCGCGCCACGGGCGCAGTACCGTCCACCACAGCCTGGGGAAGTTGCGACAGGTAGGTCTGCAGACTCGGCTGCCGCCGCCAGATGTACAGCTTCCGCAGCAGCGCCGGGAAATGCCGCCAGATCAAGGAAGGCTCTCCCGTCAAGGCAAGGGACGGCGGGAGAACCGGGATCTTCGCCAGGGCCTCGAGCAGCTCGCGGTCGTAATGCACATTCTGCAGCACCAGCGCTGGTCCGGCCGCGGAGGAGTCTGGAGAGCCGGTCTTAAGTGCGTCCAGCTTCTCGAGCGCCTGCTTTCGCGCCTCGCTGTTCCCGAGGGAGAGCGTGGCGCTCGCGCCGAGGCCTTCCACGGATCCAACGCCTCCCTCTTCGAGGATCAGAATGGGCTTTCCCGCAGCCTTTGCATACGTCGGCGGCAGCGCCTCGCCATCTGGCGCCGCTTCCGGCAGGACAGCGTCGATGCGTGTCTGGAGGATGTCCTTGATCTTCTCCTTGTGCTTGGCGTTGATGCCGCTGCCCACGCGCCGCCAGACGCGCTCGAGGATCTCCACGCGCAGCGCGCTCTCCCTGGCCTCGCGCTGCGCCGAGCCACCCCCTGATTCTCCGGATCGGACGCCTTCGCGCAGAATCGTCCGGAACTCGGCGAGATCATCGAAGATGTAGGTGCAGTCACGTGGGAAGCCGTCTTCTTGCTCCAATTCAGTCAGGATCGACGATCCCGCGCTCCCGAGGTTCACGAGAGCGTCCCAAATCGCAGCGATGGCGCCACCGAAGTTGCTCCAGAGGTTCTCCTGCTGCTGCAGTTCCTCCAGGACCTTCTGGCCCTCGGAAATCTTGGACTGCGTCGTGGTGTACTCGTTCTTGATGTCCTGCAGCGCTCCCAGCAGCGAGTCATCCGCAAGGAGGTCGCCCTCCGAATTGCTGATGCGCTCCAGCAGATCCTTTTCCATCTCTCGCAGGCGGAAGCCCTCTTTCGCCATCTCCTCGACGAGGGCCTTCTTGCGATTGACAAGCTCCGTGTCCTCCTGCTCAAGGACCTCATCCACGACCCAGGAGCTCAGGCCCTCCTCGCTGATGCGCCAGTCGACCACCGTGACTCGTGACTGGAGATCCGGCGGAAGATCCGCGGCGGACCCGCTGTGAAGCAGGACGCACCGGAAGTTCGGGTTGAAGTCGATGTGATCCCCGGCGATGTACAGACACACGCGACCGCCGTATCGGATGAGCTCCCGATTGAGCACGGGGTTGATCACAGGATCATGGTTGCCGATGTCCGTGATCAACAGCGCTTGGCCAAAGCGCACCGCTTGCACCAGGGTCTGGGTGAAGTGCGGTGCGCTGAAGCTCACCTCCGTTTCCACCTGGTTCCTCACCCACTCGCGCGCCACGCCGTCTGCGTCGAGGACCAGAGGATATCTGCTTCCCTGAGTGAAGATGACGGCATTCTCGAAGGAGCTGCGCTCCTGCGGCAACGCATTCGACTGCCACTGCACGCGGATGTCCGGATTCTGCTTCGGCAGGACCCACTCGACGACGTCCAGCTCGCTCCGGTAGGGGATGCCCAGCGTGTCCATCGTCGACGTCCACTTCTCGTACAACGTCTTCCGAACGGCCACGTTGAAGCCGCCAGCGTAGGTCAGGAAGGCGCTGCACAACAGAGCGTCGCCACAGAGGGTCCTCATGCGCACGTGGAACTGGGCTTGCGTCTGGTTCCAGCGTTCCCTCTCGGACGCCAGCGAGTCCAAGAGCTGCGTGGCGCGAGAGACCCTCGCACTCACCTCCTCCATCTCCGCCTTGAGCTTCGCGCTGGTGGCTATCATTTCAGCGTACTCCGCCTTCAGCTTCGCAATCGTCTCCTCAAGCCCGGCGATCTCCGCCATCACCGCGTCGCGCTGCTCTTCCAGCTCCTTGGACGCCTCCTCCAGGGCCTTCACCTCCTCCCTCAAGGGCTGGATGCGTCCCAGGATCTCTGCGTACTGGATCTGGCTCTTCGCCCAGGTGAAGAGCGGTCCGCACGCCTCCGACGCGCGCTGGGCACTCTTCTCATCCAAGCCATTGGTCTCGTCCAGGATCGCGTGAATCTTTCGGATCTGGCCGGGCGTGACGCTTTCCGGATTGTAGTTGACGACGCTGCTGATGAAGTCGTCGCGTCGGAGCACCTTGCGGACGTCCGTCCAGTCGTTCGCCTTCTCCTTGAGCATCACCATGACGATCTCCAGGACCGCCTTGATGATCGCGGGGGGCCGCGAGAGGGTTCTCACCTCGTCGAGCTGCGGCTTCTTGATGTCCTCCACGCTGTTCTGTGCCGCACGCAGCGTCGGCTCCACGTCCTGCAGCTCCTTCTCGATCGGCTCCTTCTTGAGCGCCAGCTCCTCACCACGCTCCTCAAGCTCCGTGCGGAGGCGATCGGCCTCTGTCTTGCGCTGCTCGGCTTCGTTTTGCTGACCCACCATCTGCTGGAGCTTTTCGTTCGCCGCGGCGTCCTGAGTCTCGAGCTCCGTTGCCTTCTTGCGCATGCTGGCCTGCAGCTCCGCCACGCTCTTCGACGCGTCTTCGAGCTTGTTCAGGCCCTGGCCAATGTGCATCGCCTGCTCCTCCAGATCGCTCCGTCTGTCCTTGGCGATTCGGCCAAAGCTGCGGAGTAGCTCGAGATAGTCCCTCGGACTCAGATACCGGGTGGTGCCACCGGCCACCTCCTTCACCTGCTTGTGAATCTCCACCATCGCCGCGGTTAGCCCATGGCTCAGGGTGACGACTTCGTCCGGCTTCAGAAGACTGCTGACGATTTCCAAGGCGTCGCCGGAGCCGATCGGCGGCTCATACGTGGCCGCTTCTTCGTCGCCGCCTCCGAGGTCGGTGTCCACGGCGCCCAGCTCGTATCCGACCTGCGTCAGCGCGACGTCGCTCCACGTGCCGAACCAGTCGACCACACATCGGTTGTAGAGCGCCGGCGAGGTCGTGCTGCGGTTCTTGAAATCGGTGGTCGCCGGGTTCATGGTGAAGACGACATGCATGTTCCGCTGCACCTTGCGCGTGAACTTGCGGAAGAGCTCCTCGTCGCTGTCGCTGCTGTCGAAGACAAAGGCGGAGCCCAGATTGGAAGCATCTTGCCCGGATGCTTCTCGGCAGTTCGACATCAGCGTGGCAAACTCGTCCCCTTCGAAAAGCCCGGGAACGTCGCCGCTTGCCAGAAGCGCATTCATCCGCTCCAGGAAACCCGAGTCAAGAGCGTTGGACTCGTCGAAGATGAAGCACAGCTTCTCGTTGCGGACGCCGACGCGTTTCATGCAGCTGCGCAGGTCTTCGTCAAAGCTCTCGATGGTGTAGTTCGCATGCGCCTTGACCTGGAAGCTGCTGAGGCCGTTGATCCACGCCGTGAATCTGCTCAGGACCGTCTTGCCTACTCCAGCGTCGCCCACCAGAAGGAGATGGCCCATTGGCTGCTTGAGCACCCGGTCGATTCGGAGGACATGGTCGATCACGTCGTCGAAGACAACGAGCGGCACGTCCAACTCCTCCTCGTAGAAGACCTTCAGCTTCGCGCGAACGAAGCTCGAAAGCGCTTCCCTCTCCTCCGACCGGTAGATTCTGTCCAGCCAGTCGGAGAAGAGAATGGGCTCTGCAAGGGCCTCGTGGATGTCAACGCCCGCGAAGTTCTTCTTCGCCACGTCGGCAATGACTCGCGCGCAGGCAATGCGCTGAGACTCGTCCACAAGCCGGTCGCAGAAGAGGCGGTGCGCCTCGTGGGCCCAGATCCTCACCAGTTCAGTGGCACTGGCGTTCTCCATCTGGTCCAGGGTCTCATACAGGCCGCGTACCCACCGGCTCAGCTCGCGTGGCGAGTAGAAGTACTGTGGCTGCTCCGTGGACTTGTAGTTCTCCTGGTTGAAGTCGTAGACTTCGATCATGGCCGTCGTCAGGGACTCCCACTGGCCCCTCAGATTCGGGTGCAGCTTCAGCAGCGCCGTGTTGAAGGTGCTGTAGATCTGCTGGAGGCTTTCCCCGGAGGGGAAGTCCACCAGAAGCACCGGAGCGAGGCAGAGAAACCTGTCGCTCAAGGCATGGCGGCCGACGTCCTTCGGAGGGTTGCAAGCCCCCACGAACTGCACCCGCCGGAGCTTCATGAACTGGGTGTTCTTCCCGTAGAACCCACCCTGCTCGATGATCTGCCTCATGAAGCTGATGACCTTCTGGGTTCCGTAGTCGTCGGGAGCGGGAAGGTTGATCTCGTCGCAGAAGACCACCAGCCACGTGTCCGGGCCGAAGTCGGCCTTTGGCTGCAGGAAGGTCCCCTGCAGCGATCGAACCTCTTCGCAGTAGGCGTGAAAGGTCTTCAGCAGCAGATCCGACGAAGTGCCGGAGCTGAAGTTCAGCTCTGCAAGCACAACATTCGTCATTTGGCGGAGCGTCGACGACAGCGTCATGGTCTTGCCGGAACCGGGAGGGCCGCAGAGCAGCAGCGACCTCCTGCTCTGCAGCCATGCATGGAGCACCTCCCTGTGGCGGACGACGTCGGTGGTGGTGATGATGACGTCCGCGTTGCGGACTTCGTGCGGCTCGAGCTGCACTTTCGGAACCATGGCAGACCAGGCCTCCCACTCTCCGTCGGATGGACGGACGAAGTAGTTCAGGACGCCGTCCTCTGGGAGCGGAATGGTCGACCTGTCGCGAATGAAGTTGGCGATCTCCGCGCGGCAGCTCCAGCTGGAGGAAGCTCCGAAGGACCAGGTCAGCGCGAACACCAGGTACTTCCCCGCATACGACGAGACCATGTTGGCGTCCACGGGAAAGTCCGGGTGGCTCTCTTGATCCGCCACCAGCAGCTCGAATCCGCGCTGAAGCAGATCCCGAAGGCTGAGGATCAGCTGGATGGGCGTGACGTCCATGACGTGCTCGCATCCTTCACGCAGGGCAAAACTCAGGGCAGCCGCGGCGAGGCTCTCGTCCGCGTCATTCTCAGGCACGACGAAAGGGGTCAGCGTGCTGATGTACTCGTCGAGGATGCGTTGCTGGGTCTCGCCCTCAGCGGGGCCCACGCCACGGAGCGCCTTCCACAGCAGCATCCTCTTGCTGACCGTGTCGTTGGAGAACCAGATCATGCCGCATCGGGAGACGGTGGCGGGCGTGGCATGCTCCAGGCTGTCCACCTCCATGAAGATGCGAACGTTGGCGGGAACGGCAAGCCGCTCGCCGTTTGGCAACGTCAGCAGTTTGTTGTCATCCAGCACCGAGTTGAGGTTCTCCGCCCACTCCGGATCGACGTCGCCATCAAAGACGATCCAGTGCAGACGGTTCGTGGATCCGCGCTTGTTGTCGAGGACCTCTCGGAGGATGCGCGTGAAGACACCATCCGTCCACTCCAGGGTCGTCGGATCCAGGACGCCGTACAGCTCCTCCTTGTTCATGGCCTTGGGGTCTATCACATGCATCTCGACCTTGTGAATGGCCGGGTCGACCTCACAGTAGTTGTCCCTCAGGAACCGCAGGGCCTGGGACTTGCCGGAACCCGACGCGCCAACGAGCATGACTCCGTGGCGCATGTTGATGACGTTGTAGAGCTGCATCACCTTCTCGAGCCAGCTCTCGGAGGCGAGGAGGGACTGCGCCTCGCAGAAGTTCACCAGCTTCTGGCGAATGTTGGCGTCATGCGAATAGATCTGCGACAGGTCTGCGTCGGGGAAGGAGTTCCTGAGGATCTCGTAGAATGCATCGCGGTCCTGCTGCACGAGCTTCGGCACCATGGTGCTGCAAACGGAGCGGATCATCGCCATTTCCTCGGCGTCTCTGCCGGTGTCGCTGAACTCCTTCTTGTCCAGAGAGGCGCGCTTGAGGTGACCTGCGCCAACGAGGACGCTCTTCAGCGCTCGGAGGCCAAAGTCGTAGTGCGTCTGGTCCGTGAGCTTCTGCTTGCAGAGGTCGAAGAGGCTTACGACTCGCGCGCTCAGAGGTTCCGCGTGTTCGAGGCCCTGCCCGAAGAGCATGACCTGGGCGATGAGCTGGCTGTCCGGGTGGACCATCGCGACGGCGCGGAAGAGCCGCTTGAGATTGTCCGGCAGGTTCGACCGCCCCGCGTAGCCCGGATTCATCGTGACGAAGATGCCGACCTTCGGGTTCAGGGTCACGCTCTTTCCGCAGAGGGGGATCTGACGAGCTTTCGCCTGGAGACCCTGCTGAATGGTCAGGATCTGCTGACTGATCGCGCTCAGAATCCGCTCCTCGAGACGATTGAATTCGTCAAAGCATCCCCAGGCTCCGACCTGGCAGAGGCCCACAAAGATGCGCCCCATGGCCGCGTAGTCGAAGGCCTCGTCACAGTTGAACACCAGGGTCCACAGGCCCAGGAGGCCGCCCAAGCTTTTCACGCTCTCCGTCTTACCTGTGCCGGCGGGGCCGAAGGGGTTCCCTCCCATCCGCAGCTGCAGGGCTTGCGTCAGGGTCAGGTAGCAGCGATCGGTCAACGGCGTCGTCACCAGGCGCTCTCCCACGCCCAAGTACTCGTAGCCGTATCCGAAGTCGGCGTTTGCCATGCGAACCTCGATGTCGCCGTCCTTGCCGTAGAACCTCATGTTCTTCTGCCATCGGAAGTCGGTGACCGCAGGGACCGTGTCCTGGCACAGAGCGCGTTGCACATCGCGCTTGTGCACGAGCTCCATGATGAGGTGCTCGCACTTCTTCCTCAGCGGTCTGTCGAGGTCGCGAAGGACCGTCTGGGCTAGGATCTGCAGGCGGCCATCGATTCCCGTCAGGACGCCCTCAACAGAGCTCTTGCCCGAGGACAGCGCCTCTTCAGCTACGGCACTCCACTGGAGCTGCTGCGCAAGCGTCACGACTTGCGCTGGGAAGCTCTCCAGCCACTTGCACAGAGCTTCCGAGTTGCTCTGATCCTGCAGCTTTGGCATGATGTCCAGCGCGCTGACGAGGCACGCGCAGAGCGTCTCTTTCATCCTCTTCTCGAGCTGGGAGAGCCAGTCCTTCGCCGCCGTCGACTCGGTCAGGACGACGGCCGATGAGAACTGGACACTCTCGCCTTCGCGAGACGACATCGACGTGATCAGCTTGTTCCCGCCGTTGCTGCCTCCCTCCTCGACGATGCCCACGCCGACGATCGCCGCGAACATCTTGGAGAGGTGCTGCGCAACCTTCTGGGGCTCTCCGGAGTTCCCCACAACCTCGAGCAGATTGTCATCTCCTACGAAGTAGAAGCGGGCGAACTGCTGTCGTTGCCTCTCGAGATACTCTCCCAGGGCCTTCTGCGTCTTCTGCATTATCGCTTGCATGCGATCCAGCTGCTTGAGCAGCGAGTCGTTGCTCGCATTGATCTCCAGGATCTCCATGCACGACGGCTCCGCCAAGACCTTCTTGTGCAGCCGAGCGAAGTCCGAATCCACGCCACGGAAGAGGTTGTACTCGGTGGGTAGCTGGGCTTTGATGTCCGAAGCGCCGGAGAAAATCCCAACGAGGTACACCCAGCGCCGCTGGACGTCCACCCAGGTATCGAAGATCGCCTGAAGCTTCCCGATGCGCTCTTCCCAGATCCGTGCGTCTTGCTGGAACTCGAGCACGTTCTTGAAATGCGGACTCTGCTTCATGGAGTCCAATCCCGAGCCGTGCTCCTCCAGCTTCTCGAACAAGACGTCGAAGCAGCTGATCAAGTACACGCGGTTCTGAAACGGCACGAGCGAGAGCTTGAAGCTCTGCCAGAAGTCCCGGACTTCCGACGTCAAGAACTCTTCGATCGCATTCTCGCCCTGGGCTTGAAGGAGGATCTGCGTCAGCGCAGCCTTGTGATCCTCCAGTTCGGCGCCCCAGAACACGGCGACCGTGAGATTCGCATGGCTCGTTCTCGTGTTCAAGATCGACTTGCAGATAACCTTCCAATGGCGCGCCTTGAGAGGCGCCGACACAACCTCGTTGATGAGAGAGTTCACCTGGACGTAGCTTCGGACTTTCTGGAGCATCCGCTGGTACGGGGCATACTGAGTAAGCCACGTCGGGCAGACCTCCCGGTTGAGCAGCTGGGAGGCCAGGATCTGCTCGAGCGCTAGTCGCAACTGCAACGGCTTCAGGGAGCCGATCTCCGTCTTGCCCAGCGTGGACACATTCTCCCAAATCGTATGCAAGCGGCCCCAGACTTCCATGAGGCGCTCGTGCTCCCTCTCGACAGTCCTGAGACGCTGATCCGCAGCTTCCAGGTCCACGGCGTCAAAGGCCTCGCCCGCCGGGCGCTGAATCTCTTCGAGGCGATTGCGGAGGGCCCGCTGGGCTCGTAAGCCCTGGTCGAGCCTCGCTCTGAGCGAAGTGGCCGCCTCCTTGAAGCGGTGCAGCACGCTCAAGGCACTGGAGGTGCTCTCAACACCGGCTGCGTCGCCCTCGGGCTTTTCCTCAGCCCAGGCAGACGCGGTGGAGTCCACCGCTTCGGAAACCGCGCCGGCCTCTTCGACGAGCTCGGCCAGAAGCGGGGTCAAGCGCGTGTCCAGCTCTCCGGCGCGCCGATCCAAGATCTGATGCACGTCGCTCAAAATGCTCATGACCGCTGCCGCCTCCACCCACTCGGATCCCAGCTTGTAGCGAAGCCGCCTGAGGAGCTTCTCCCCCGCGCTGATCACGCCGACGCGCGCTCGCCAATCTGCCTCTTCCTGCCGAAAGTCCTGGAGCTTGCAGATGCCGTCGATGGTGTCGACGTCAAGCGATCCGACGCGGAAGGCTTCCATGACAGCTCTCGTCTTGCCGAGATGCTCGAGGAGCGCATTCGCAGCCCTCTGACCGAGATCTGCGAACGTCGACTGCAGCTGGACCGCCCACGACGCGTATCGACTGATGACCCGCTCTTGCACCTGGCTGTAGTTGACGTAGATCGGCCCGAAGCGCACGTCTTCCAGGGAGCGCTCCAGGCCGGCTCGCGCCGTCTCGGCTTCCTTGATGACGGAAGCCCAGTTCTGCAGCACTTGCGTGCTGGTGGCGTCGTCGCCGAGCGCTTCGACCAGCTGGCCCATGCTCATGTCCCAAAGCGCTTGGTAGCGGAGCCAGCCGCGGACGTACTCCTTGCACTTGTTGATCACCGACGTGGTCACGGCGTACACCTCGCCGAGCGACGCAAGGCCCATCCGGCCGAGGACGGCGGCTTTGAAAGGCACGTCGGCCTCGCCTCGCGACTTGGCCCGGAGGGAGCCGGGAAGGATCTGCCTTTGCAGCAGCACCGTCCCCAGGTAGCCTTCCAGCAGCTTCCAGAAGGCCTGGCCAGCTTCCTCGACGGACGGAGACGCATGAAGGATGCTCTCCTGGAGCCCAATCTCAAGGTTCACGCGGTACTGCAGCAGGAGGGTATTCTTGTCGCTCGCATCACCATCCGCGTCGAAGGTCGCTCTCCAGACACGGATGGCGTCCTCAAGCCGCTCCTTGAAGAGCTCTTCGAGCCGGCCGTTCACGAGGGCCACGAAGTCATGGAGGTTCGAGTAGCCGGCCTCGTCCAGCTCATCCACGATGCCCTGGATCTTCTGCACCCGCCTCTCGATGCTCTGGAAGAGGTAGGGACAGGACTGCAGCTCCCGCAGCAGCTCCGTGATGTCCAAGAACGCAGAGCCCAGGCCGGAGATCTTCTCTTCCAGCGTGACGGCACACTGGTGCACCTGAACCGTCCACGACCGGAGGGACTCGGCCTTGGACGACTCGTAGTCGTTCCAGCTCAGGTCGAGCGACATGAGCGAGCGGACCTGCCCAGAGACGAGGAAGGCCCTCTCGACGTTCTCCCGAAACAGCTTGGTCTCGGGGATGAGCAGCGCGGAGATGTCGAACTGCTGGCCGTCGGCGCAGGCAAGCCAGGCCGTGTCGATGTCCGTCAGGCGGGAGTTGTAGTAGGTCTCGAGCGTGGCTTGCAACGCCATCGCGATGGCATATCGCTTCTTCGCAGCGAGGGCCATCGTCTCTATGGACGGAGGGATGCGCTGCTCGGCCTCGATCTGGCGAAGGTTCCGGACTTCCTTGAAGAGCTCCATCTTGCTCTTGTCGAAGTTGACCTCCAGCCGGCGACTTCCGTGCCGGCTTCTGCTGACGAGGAGCACGTGCCGCTCTCTCGCCTGCCTGGCGGGCTCCAGGTCCTTCTTGATCCTGTCGTTCCACGACGTCAACCAGTCCTTGAAGAGCTTCCGATTGTTGAGAAGATCGGTGATGTGGTTGAACTTCCTCGCCAGCTCTTTCCCCGCCGGCTCGAGACGCCATTCCGCCCCGAGGACGTCCTCCGTGCGGCGCATCAACGCGTCGAGCTGAGCTTTCACCTGCCGCGCCCACAGAAGCTCGGAGGCCACGGCCGGCAGGTCTCGCGCCGACGCGGCCATGCCGGCACTGCTGACCGAGTAGGGCATGGTGAACTTCTCCTGCAACGCCTGCACCGCCTCCCGGACGCTCTCGATAAGAGGCGCCTGGTATTCTGCGATCGCAGCCCGCACGCGTTCGCGGAAGAAGAGTGGATTGAAGGCGTCGAAG
Source organism: Pinguiococcus pyrenoidosus (assembly GCA_019677205.1). Taxonomy (NCBI): domain Eukaryota; class Pinguiophyceae; order Pinguiochrysidales; family Pinguiochrysidaceae; genus Pinguiococcus; species Pinguiococcus pyrenoidosus. The sequence continues at coordinate 10,886 of JAAMXY010000506.1, read as the reverse complement.
GCCCGGAAGCGCTCCTCCGCGCTTTTTGCGCGCTGGAGGCAGTCCCTCATGACCTCGATCAGCTTGTCATCCACGCCGCGGATGACGCGATCGTAGGCCGCTCGTCGCGTGGCAAAGCCGTCGTCCTGCGTGTTCAGGAGGCTCCCGCTGTCCCCCGTGCAGAACACGCCGAAGGCCTTGTCGATCTCGTCCGCCCGATCTATGGCGTGCATCTCCGTCTCCTTCTGGGCCTGCAGCACGGCTACGAGCGTGCGGCGCAGCTTCTCGTGCTGTACCCGGAACTCGTACACCTCGTCGAGGCGGTCCTCCAGGGCCTTCCTCGCCATGCGAGTCTGCGCAAGCTTCTGCTTGATGCTCCGGCCCTCTTCGCCAGCTTCGGACGGCAGGACGTCCCGGAACGACCGAAAGTGCCGATCCCAGATCATGAGGATGTTCAGGAACCTCCCGTGGGCCTCCTGGAAGTCGCCATACGGCAGCCTCAGGACCTGGCTCTGCTCGTACTCCGCCTCGACGTGCAAGAGGAGGCTGAACGTGGCGCTTTGCAGCAGCTCGGCCGTTCGCTCCGCACCATACCGGGTGTGCTGCGCCAGGCGACGCGCTTGGTCGAAGATGGTCGGGATGCTGGCCGTGACCTCTTCCAGGTCCGAAGACGTCAGGAAGTCGTGCAGCCCAGGCCCTTGCGCGGGCGTGTAGGCGTCCTGCAGCGTGCTCGCGATCGTGGCCACGGCCTTGTGCACGTGGCGCAGCTCGCGCCAGCGTTCGCGGAGCTGCTCAACCACGCTGCGATGCCAACCCGCCTTGGTTTGAAGCACCCGCAGCGTGACAAGGACGGGCAGCGCCAAGAGCTCCTCCTCGCTCTGCGCGAGGACCTTCTCGATGTCCCCCCAGAACTGGACCTCCTCAAAAACGGGCGGGGTCTCCAGCTTCATCCCACCGTTCAAGGTCAGCCGCGCCCTCAGGGCTTCCAGGGATCCCTCCTCCGCCAGCGGGAAGGGCGGCGGGATCCAAGCGCCGCTCTGGCCTGCAGAGCCTCCGTCGCTCAGGGAGATGAACGGTCCAGACCAGCCGTTGGGACTGGGAAACTGAGCCACGACGCCAACCACCTTCTGGATCTCGCGGCCCCAAGCCTGCGTGCTCTGCGTCGCGAGCTCGACGAACTCCGTGTCAGCGACGCGGGCCTCCAGCTGCAGGCTTTCCAGGCGAATCTTGGACAGCTCGCCATCGGTGAGGCCCTTCGAGGCCGCCGCGGAGCTCGTGTCGAGGCCGGCCTTGCTCACAGCCTCCGGCCCGATGGCCCGAAGGTGCTGCACCACCGGCGGCGGCGCGTCGATGCTCACCGTGGGAATGTCCTGCCGCTGGCTGCACTGCAGGAAGGCCATGTCCAGCTCCTTCATCTTCTTCTGCACCTTCTGCACCGCATCTCCGCTGCTGGCGTCCGCCGCTCCGGTGTAGCCGCCATCCGGGCGCAGCGCGCTGGAGCGATGGCGCACCGCCGGCAGGATCGCATGGCGCGTGAGGTGGTGCACGTCGTGGAAGAGGGGCTCGCTGGCGTCGCGCTGCAGGCTCAACACCTGCACCTGCTTCGCGACGCTCTTGCCGGGCACCAGCGCGGCGCCAGGACGGCGCTTAACGATGCACAGGGCGGCGGTCTCCGCGTCTCCGGACGGCTCGATTCGAATCGTCACCGCGCCACCAGCCAGAGTCGCGACGAACAGCGTGGTTGCCGACTCCTTCGCAAAGCTGTCCAGAGCGTCCCCAGCGGCGGCCAGAGCGCCATCGAAATCCACCGCGTCGGGGAGGAGCGCGGCGGCCGCTCCGCCAAGGAAAGCCTTCAGCGCCTCGGTCTCCTCGGCCATGGCGCAGCCGCTGCGGCCCGAGCTCCTCGGCGGTTGCGAGGCGAGGTGAGAAGCAGCTTCCGTGGACGCGGCGCGACGGTTGGAGAGAAATCGAGGCGGACGTACTTCGGTTCTCCCAAGCAAAAGAAAGCGCGGGAAATCTGAGGTTTGGATCGTAGTTTGAAATATTTTAATATTGAAATCTGTCTCGGTATCTCTATCAAAACCTCGAATAATGACGAACGTTTCTATCCGTAAGAAGGGGGCTACGATGGGGGCGGGAGCGAAGCTTTTGGATCTTTTGTTTTCGGAAGGGACGAGCGGCCATCAGCTGACTCCTCCTGGAAAGGCGTGGAACGCGATGTTGGCTTCTTCGCTCGATGGCTTGGACGGAAGTCTGCGAAGCTTGGTCTTTGCTCTGATGCTTGTGCGCGCATCCGTCCTGCCAGGAGCGTCGCCGAGTGGGACACCGTCCTCCGACTTTCATACCACCAGCCACAGCCAGTCAGTACACGACATGCTTCTTTGCCGCCTCGCCCGCTCCTCGCTTGCTTGGCCTTGCTTGCTACCGGCCGTGATGACCGGCTGCGGTGCAGACGCGCTGATGGAAACCCTCATGCTCCTGGCCTCACTTTCCCTACTCCCCAATGATCTCCGCGAGCGTCAGCCCAGTCGCCAGGCGCCGTGACCCTTTTTGGGGTGCACAATCATCCGCCGCATTTGAATTTTGTGTGATGCAAACAACACCCACGCAAAATTGACAAATTTAAAATACGATATGGGCCAATTGTCTACCTCATGTGAACCAATACTGGAATATTACTATAAAGAAAAAACATTTAAAATATATTTCAAAAACGGCGTCTTGCCGTTCCCGCTTCGCGCGTTTCGACCGAAGTCTGAATCCTCTTTTGTCCAAAGCACCAACTTTGTTCCAACGCCACGCCCGTTCCACTGCGATTTCCTGCCGGACCATGTCGAGTGCGAATCGCAGGACGCCTCAGGGCCGCAATCGCGTCTCCTCCGCAAACAGCGGCGGCAGCGGCGCTGGAAATGCGGGGAAGAGAAGGTTGGAGATTTCGATCTTTCGCTTGTACGACCCATTTGTGCCTCTTTAACGCGTCTTTTTGTGTCCGTTCCTTCTCTTTGTGCGCAGGGACAAGTGCCTGGAGGAGATCGAGCGTCTGAAGAAGAACCGCGAGGAGCGACGCGCGCGGATCAGCAACGCCAGGGACAGACGCGATAAAGAAGCGCGCAGAAACATCGAGCGAGGTCCGTGCCAAGTGCCACGTTGTACCCAAAGCGTCGTGATTTGCATCTCATGTGGAGGATACCACGTGGAAACCTGCGCTTCAGGCAATCCAGGGGACGTGGACTTCCAGAGGATGGTGCGCGAGTGGCGAGCGGAGCGGGAGGGCATGCAAATGGAGCACACGCCTCCCGGAGAGCTCAAGATCTGCATCGCCGTGCGCAAGAGGCCCATCAACTCCAAGGAGATCAAGAAGCAAGGTGACACGCAGTGCTGCAGCACCGACTCTGCACCGAAGCCGTTCTTACTCCCCTGCTTCTGAGGCAGAGTTCGACGCGATCTCCTGCTTGAATCCTCGAGTCGTGGTGCACGACGCCAAGCTTCGCGTGGACGGCATCACCAAGTATTTAGACAACCAGGAATTCGCCTTCGACCACACGTTCTCCGAGGATTCACGGACAGAGCACATCTACGAGCTCACCGTGTCGCCGTTGATAGACTTCGTCCTGAGCCGCCAAGGCCGGGCCACCTGCTTCGCCTACGGACAGACCGGAAGCGGGAAGACGTACACCATGCAAGGGATCCAGGTGCGCTGCGTCAAAGCAAGTCGCCTCCGGCCGTGCACGGGGGCTGACCAGCTCCGCCGCTGCGTAGGAGCTTGCTGCCCAGGACCTGTTCCGGGGCATCCAGAAGATGAACCGGGCGAGCAACGCATACTCGGTCGGTGTGAGCTTCTTCGAGATCTACGGGGCACGCGTCCAGGATCTCCTTAATCGGAGACACCGGCTCGCGGTCCGCGAGGATGGCAAAGGAGAGGTCTGCATCGCCGGCTTGGAGGAAGTGGAGTGCAACAACTGTGAAGAGCTGCACGACCTCATCGAGGCGGGCAACGCAAATCGCACGACGCATGCGACGGAGTCCAACGACACCAGCAGTCGCTCGCACGCGATCTGTCAGATTCACGTCCGCCGAAGGAGCTCCGGGAAGGTGCACGGGAAGCTCAGCCTCATCGACCTTGCGGGCTCGGAGCGGGCGGCCGACACGAAGTCGAACAATCGCCAGCGTCGGCTCGAAGGTGCCGAAATCAACAAGAGCCTCCTGGCCTTGAAAGAGTGCATCCGCGCGATCGACGGCGGGAGCTCCCACGTCCCCTATCGGGCGAGCAAGCTGACCATGGTGCTGAAGGATAGCTTCAGCGGCGGGGACAAGGCGCGCACGGTCATGATCGCCACCGTGTCTCCGGGAAGCAACTCCGCGGATCACAGCATCAACACGCTGCGATATGCGGATCGTATCAAGGAAAAGTCCCTGGTGTCAACCTTGGAATGCGTGCCGCCCGTCGCAGATGTCCCACCACCGCCTCAGGTGCACAGCCCGCCGACGCGAGGCGGCGACCTGCGAGCGGAGCATCAGGTGAGCTACGTCGCATGTTTTGCTCCTTTGCTCCTTTGCTCCTTTGCTCCCTTGCTCCCTTGCTCCCTTGCTCCCTTGCTCCTTTGCTCCTTTGCTCCCTTCGCTCCTTCGCTCCTTCGCTCCTTCGCTTCTTCGCTCCTGTTCCTGCTTCCGAACAACACTATGTATAAACGTCGTGCCTGGTCCGTGCCCCTCCTAGAATGGCGACTTCTTTGGACTCGGCGATGCTGATATGAACGGCGATCAAGCGTCGCCGGTGTCTGACGTGGTTGACCTGCACCGGACGGTGACTGGCGTGTTTGAAGAAGAGGAAGCGCTGCTGAATCTGCACATGAGTGTCATACAGGAGAATGCTGAGCTGCTGACGGAAGAAGGGCGTCTTCTTAGCTGCATCCAAGGCGAAGATGTCGTAGACTATGACATCGACGCGTACGCGCAACGCCTAGACGCCATCCTCACGCGGAAGGCGGAACTGATCGACAAGCTCCAGACGCAGCTGAAGCGCTTCCGCCGAAAGCTTGCGGAAGAAGAGAGTGTTAGCAAAAGAGTCCGAGAGGTGCCAACGTATTGAAGCTGTAGAGCGTAGTCCACGGCGCCCTCGACCTCCTTGCTTTTACGTCCTTGGCAACGCCTGAGCGGAACGCGAGGTGCTTCTTCCGGGGTGCCGTCCAACATGCACCGAGCGGGGTAACGACGCCATTCCCTCTTTCAGTCTCCTTCTCTGTGTCTCTTTCTCTGCGTTTCTTGCTTCGGTTCTTCCCTGGTTTTCAAGCGTTGGGTTACACGCGGCGCTCTAGAAGCCGACCAGCGACTCCCTGCCTTTTCGGCGGAGGCGCTCCTCATAGGGCGACTCGGTCGTCTCCTCCTGGGCGGCGCCCTGGGGAACGAGATCGTACAACGTCCTGGTCATCTCGGAGAACACCTGCGCGCCCTGAGACATGATGTCGTCGGCGTAGGGCGACGGGATGGACTTGAGGAAGTGCTTGTCCCACGGCAGCGTGTCCTGCTGCGGCATGTAGGCACATGGCTCGGGTGCCGGCGCCTTCTTGAGGTCGAGGATCTGCAGTCGTCGGGTCCCGGCGATGCCGAACCAGTCGGCGCCGCCCAGCACGAAGAACTTGCCGTCGTAGACCCCCGATGCGCCGCCGAAGAAGGGGAAGGGCAGCGGCGGGTGGCAGTAGTACACGCCCTTGGTGGTATCGTATTCCTCGATGCTGCTGAGGCAGACGCCGGACAGGCTGAGGAACTTCTCGCCGCCGGCGATGAGCACGTTGGGCTGTCCCGAGCCGTGGCGGTCGTACAGGCCCAGGGCGCTCTTGCCGCGCGCAAACTGCAGCGGCGACAGGAACTTCCAGCGCTTGGTGTGGATGTCGTACATCTCCACCGTGTCCACGGTGGCCCAGTACACCGGGTGGAAGGGCGTGCCGGGCTCGCGGACGTAGTCCGAGCGGCCGCCGAACACGAAGAGCCGCGTGCCATTGAACATGGCCACGCACTCGGTGTGGTCGCGGCCCTGGTTCATCTCGGGTCCATAGCTCCACTGGTTGGTCGCGGGGTCGAAAATGAACAGGTTGGGTAAGAAAGGTCCGATCTGGTTGAGGCCGCCGCCGGCGCAGTACATCTTCCCGTCGGCCAGAAACTGGCACGAGTGGGCGCCGCGCGGCTCCGGCATGCGCGGGCCGAAGTCCCACTGCGCCGCGGGGTCCTTGAGGTCGATGACCCAGTGGCGCGAGTACGACTTGGGAGAGCGCTTGCGTGCCTGCCAGAAGCCGCCGGTCACGTGCAGGATGCCGTCCGGACTCACGGCGCAGGCCATGTGGTTGCCGATGTCGGGCGCGTCGGGGCCCTCCACCACTTCTCGAGTCTCCATGTCGAACACGTGGAACTTGTTGCCGCCCCACGAGAACGGCTCCACGTCGCCGGTGTCCACGGCGTGCTGTCCGGTCACGGCGATGCCGCCGACGAGGAGGAGCTTCTTACCCCACTGGCAGGACGCGCCTTCCTGATGCATTCCGTCTTCCGGCAGGAAATCCTCCAGGATCTCGAAGTACTCGGCATACGGCTCCTGCTGCAACCGCCGTCGCGGCTGCGCCGCCAGCATCTCGTACGGGCCGGCGGCCTGGCCCCATTGCGGCGGCTTCAAGCTCGCGGTGGCGGACGAGGGCCCGTTCAGCTGGCTGGTGAGTAGCGCCCCCAGCAGCACGCCGCTCAGCAACGTGCTGCTAAGGATCGCGATACTTCTACGGGAGTCCATGATGTGCGGGAAACTGGCGAGAGCCGCGAGACTGGCGTCGGTGGCGCCAGCGCTTCTGAAGAGGCGATATCGCAGGATTTCCATTTTCGGCGGACCCGGAGAGCGACTTTAAGAGACTGGTCGGAACACTACTGTACTGCCGCTGTGCTAAAGCGTCTCCAGGAGCGCCTGACCACTCTTCCCGAATCGGACGTCAAAGCAGGTACAGGGGGAGAACCATGGAACGGTTTGTTTGGGAGGGCGGTGGATGATGTAGTGGAGACTAATGCATCGCGGTAAGCTACAACTTGCAGCTGTGACCAATGACTATTACGGAAAAGCGCGGGATCCCCTATTCTTTATTTGTGATGGGGACGAAGAATGATTCTGGACTTTGGGATGGCGTCTTCTCCTCTGGGTTTTCATTCTTTCTCCCCTTGACCATGTTCTGCTGACTGGCATTCTGAAGCCGGACCTTCGCCTTGGGGATTGGCTGTCCCGGACTGCGAGGGGATCTGGTAGGTGACCTGTAACACGAACCGCGAAGGGACAGAAGCAACGCATTGGGTGACGCCCCTTGCTTTTCAAATACGGCATGCTGGACTCGGGTCAAGGCCGACCTGAACATGGTCGGACCCTCCCGGGATTGTCCACCCTCTGGCCCCAGACGAGAGGATCTAGTCTGAGCATACCGCAGCTGAAGCAGTGCACATCGTTCTCCGCTGGACGGATTCTGTGAGGATAAGTGATGCACACTTAGGGTCTGCCGAAGCCCGGCAGCTTCGGAACCCGTTTTCAAACACGAGCAGCGCAGCCAAAGCGTCAACAAGCTGGTCGCGAGCTTCCGAAGCTGCCAATGGGCTGCGCGCGCGGTTTAACTTCTCCACGTACACGTCACTCTCCAAGCTACTTCGAAAAAGTCGCGTCTGCTCCGAAGCGCCGGGAAATACGCATCATGACGCACACTTCGTCCATCGATCTTCGACGACCTTAACTGGGAGAACGATTCACGATTCACTGAACGACACCCCCCCTCGGCAAACCTCAGAGCCCGGGACACGAACGTGTACGCCGACGGGTCCTGGGCGTGTCCTGGCTGGGCGTGTGCTGGCTGGGCGTGTCCTGGGCTTGTGCTGTGCTGTCCTGGGCTTGGCGGACCCGTGTGTGGCACGGCGCGGCCGACCACGAAGCGCTCCGCGGACGACACGGTCGTGCCGCGCGACACCTGGAAAACCGCCACGCGACACGCTTGGATCACGGCATCGGTCGAAGCCTGGCGTACTAACTAGCGGGCGCGTGCTTGTCTCGGAGGGGCGAAAATTCAAGAAGATGAAACCGCCTTCCATGCGCGAGTGCGCTGGAGCTCGTTTCCAGTGCTCTCGGATTCGACTTGCATGATGGTGAACTGAGAGCTGAGAGGTCGTCACGCGTGGCGCAGTGGCCAATGGCGGTGCAAAAGTCGCGCTGAAGGCAAGTGGCGAAGACACGCAAAATGCGATTCTAGTCCCGTTTCATTGGCACGATTCAAACGGCCACGTCAACGGAATTCTTTGGGCTCGGCATATTCCAGGCATCTTCGACCCGTCACGGCCAGATTCTGCTCCCACAAGCATGTGCAGTTTCGCCCAAATCTTTCGCCGTGCACCACATGATTGGCGGCGCTGCACAATTCAGACTGATACGGTCCCCCCCATTGGCTACTAGCGAATCCAGATTCCTCAGTGTTCTATCTCGTCCCTTATCGCGCCTGTACCATCAGCGAACAATTTCGCAAAGGCATTTGTCGGTCTGGGGTCTCCAGCAACCGCTTTCCGCGTTCCCGGAGCCGCTCGTCTCCGCGCGAACGCCTTCATAGCGCCTGTCCGCAATCCTGTTGTAAAGCTCCATAATTTCCACCATGGCCGTCGCTGCGTACAAGGAAGACTGGATCGTGTGCAACTCCTGCTTCTGCGAGAACAGCTACCTCATCTGCCCGCCGAGCACCTGCTGCTTCTCCGACCTGCAAGTCTGCCTGTGTATGGGCGGCGACTGCGCCTTCCCCAACCACGAGAACGTGCCGCTGATCTGCACCTGCCTGCCCTGCTGCACCATCTACCCCAAGGTGGCGTGCTGCACCACGCCGCGCCAGCTCGAGGTGGAGAACATCGACAAGCTCGGTAGAAAGGCCGACTTCATGGTCTGCGACGGCAACTGCCTCTTCTGCTGCGCATCCAACAACTACTGCTTCTCGCCCTACACGTGCTGCGCGGACGAGGGCTCTCAGTTCCTGTGCTGCGGCAGCGACTGCGCCATCCCCTGCTCCGACACTATCCCGTTCGCCTTCGCCCTCTACGGTACGCCGGCTTCCTGCGCTTTGTCGGTCGCTCCCCACCAGTCTCACCGTCGCTCTGTGCGCAGGAATCATGTGCGTCCCGCAGTTCGGCTGCTGCGTGCGGACGGGCCAGGCCTTCGACATGGCCAAGTAGGCGTCGCAGCTCGGGGACCGGCGCGAGCTTCAGGACCGTCACCGGCCTCGCCTTGCTTGACATCGTCTGTGTTGCGGAGGTTCGCTGGTCGGCAGTGCGCGGGAGGGGTGGAAGCGCTGCCGCAGACACGACCTCGACTGGCTTCTGCACGTAAGGCTACGAGAGAAGCAAGAGTCACGGAAGAATCCTGTGTTGTCTCGTCCAACTTTCACTCCGTTGACACGCCCCATTGCTCAGCGCCGTTTTGCCGTCCACGCCTGATACTTCGCAACGCTGCATCGCCTCAACCTCGTCTACCAGCATGAAGCTTTGCCTTCGGCTCTCAAGCAACTCCTCGAATCAGTTTCATTGATCAGAGGGATGAGACAAGTCGAAGAGATCTTCCCGAAAGGAGGCTCCGCTTCGCTCGTGCCCAAGATTGTGATTGCGAGTGCGAAGAACACCACCGAATGACGATCGCGCAGCACAACCGAAGCACCCGAAGCAACCGAAGCCAAGCATGATTTCCTCGCGATGCGAGGCTTCCACTCCCTTCTACGCTAGCTCTCAGACCTTTATATACTATCGCTGCTCAGCAGATGGCTTTCGACTAGACCAGGAAGAAGAGCAGCGGCACCGCTACACTAGCATCCCGCTACACAAGCATCCGGCTACACTAGCAGCGAACCGAAGGCCAAGGGAATAGTCTTCATCCCCCACGACCTTTGACCGAGCTGCTGCAACCTCAGTCCTCCGCCATGGCGTAGGGGGGCCAGCCCATCCGCTTGCCACCCAGGATGTGAAGATGCAGGTGCCAGACGGTCTGTCCGCCTGAGCTGCCGTCGTTCACCACAAGGCGGAAGCCTTCCTCCTCCAAGCCCTCGCTCTTGGCCACCTCTTGCGCCACATACATCAGATGGCCCAGGATCTCCTACGAAGAAACCACGACACGTCTCCTTGAGGGGAAATCTCAAAGTTCATTCGACGGCGACAGCTCTTCGACATCAGACCTTGTGGCGCTCTTCTGCCTTGCAGAGGCGGGATAGGCCGTCTCTGTCCTTCGGGATCACCAGCACGTGCACCGGCGCCTGTGGCGCGATGTCCCGGAACGCAAGAGCGAGCTCGTCTTCGTACACGATATCCGCCGGAATCTCCTTGGAGATGATCTTGTCGAAGATGGTGCTGTGAAGAGGAGAAGAGGAGATACGAAGAGGACAGAGGAGAGCTCAGAAGCGCCGCTATCTTCGACCGCTGTACAGCACCACCAGCTCGTGCGCACGTACGTTGCGGGCACTTCACTCTCCGCCATACTTCGTTGTCAATCTACACGAAAGGTGGACAAAGACCCCGATCTTCCCGCCAAAACGGCGCTGAAATAGGGTGGATGCGAAGCTCAATTGGAAACTGGAAATCGGCTTTGGAAATTTCCAAAGCTTGCCAGTTCTTTCCAGTTCGAGGTGGAATACCGGTATTCGTCTTTCCAATTGACGGAGTCTTGCCAGTTGGCAAGATCTTGCGGCGGTTTCGCTAAACAGAAGAACTGAGGAGATATTTGGAAGTAAACAGAACAATACTAGAATCCGTGAGAATGACGAAAAGCGGTGTTTGGCAAGCTTTGGCAAACTTTGGAAACCCTTTTGACGGAACGTTCTAGAAAAATACACTCTATTACCGTATCGAGTAGATGCGACTATTCTGAGAGATGGGGTTGG
>JAAMXY010000505.1:0-14668 GCA_019677205.1 Pinguiococcus pyrenoidosus | reverse complement strand
GAGTGTCGTGTCCGGCAGGATGTCCTGGGGACAGCGGAAGTGTCGTGTCAGATTGCGTTGCGCACGAGTTTCAGGCCACTTCGGCGCACCCGCAGCTGGTTGATGTTCTCCACGGAGCGCACGATCGCTGGCGCTATGAACTCGCCAACGTCCACGAGCTCTGCCACGCTGTTGATGGCATTGGCCACAGGCACCCAGGGCATCAGGACGCCAATGCGCAGCCTCTCCGGTGCTGCAGCCGCCATCAGGGGCACCAGCAGCAGCCGGGAAGGCCGCATGCTGCACGCTTGTTCAGCGCTGCCCAGCCAAGGCCTCTCCCAGGAGGCTCTTCCTGCTCAGGATTGTGGCCTCTGCCATAGAAGTGGCGGGAGGGGCACTCGGTCGCTCCGTTCCAACTTGGAGCATCGAAGTAACAGGCGTTGGCCCCTCGTGCGTGATGTTCCATGCCAGCGCGGACCCATGTCAGGGTCCGGAATTGTGCTCCTTCTACAATAGGGTGGATGCGAAGCTCAGTTAGAAACTGGAAACTGGCAAGCTTTGGAAATTTCCAAAGCTTGCCAGTTTCAGGTTTGTGTGGATGCCAAACACAGGGCTATGATTGGGTCAAAAATGAAGCCGTTCATTGGCTGAGAAACCAAACGAACCAATGAACAACCTCCGTTTATAGCAGGTTCTTAATGTGAACGTCCGGCGTGAAAAAGTATTTTATTCCTAAGAGCGGACGTGGTGCACTCCGGAACACGCTTTAGGGGCACCTGCAGCCGCGTCCATTTCGCCTGCAGCAAGTTCGAACGTGACCACCGCGGGACGGAGTACTCCAACCAATGGGCACTCGAGCTCCCGGATAGACGAAGCCGCTACAGTCGCAAAGATCCCGCCGCGGTCACAACATGCGGCGTCGGGCGCCTTTTGGAGACGCACGCGACTGAGCTGGAAGAGCTGGAAGAGCCGAAGTCCAAGTAGATCCGCCTTTCTTTTCCTGTGAAGGACGAGGTCCAAACCAAGAAAAAAAACACGCCCGCCCATCTATCTGTCCGTCCGTCCTCGGAGGAGCGGACTAATATCGATATTGCGCGAGGGACTTCCTCGAACCTCGAACGTTCTTCGTCGCTGTCTCCAAATTTCTCGCCTTTCTGCGCCTTTTTCTCAGCTCATGCGGCTTCTGGATGGATGTGACGGCGATGTGTGACTAGGGCAGTCTCCATGTGGACGTCCAACACAGTAAAGCTCTGAAGCAGAACGTCGGAGAGGGGACCGAATCTGCAAGGGAGTCGGGCCCTGCAGAGGCCTTTTGCAAGAACAAAGCAAAGGATGCAGACACACTGTATGCATTTCTCTAGGGCATGACATTGTTGGTTTTGGAGCCTTCATCCTACATCCTTCTCCCAGTCAGTTGTACTATTCGCACGCACGTAAGTCACTGCAGATGTGCGGCCCTCGGGAGATCTCAACATGTACGTCGCAGCGACAACAAGATGTGCTGCTGCTGCTGCAGCTAACGGAGCTTCTCTCTCACAAATCGTAGGCTGAGCAGATGTTCTGGCTCTTGAATGCTTTCGATGCCAAGGCTCTCACGAATGAGCGGCTATTCTGCGCCACGTGCCGCTTCGTTGCTTCTCTCAGGGTTCCACGGCGACGCCCTCCCTCTTGTTCCCCAAGTCGCGGCGCTAGCTGCTTTCGGTCGAAGTGATGTGCGCGCCAAGTCTGCCCGCGGCGTGAACGACCCGCGATCGGAAGGCCTGGAAGTCCTTGGTGGAGCTGCGGTGGTAGCTCCTCACGCTCTCCCGTGAACTTCCCGCCAGGGCCGATCCGGAACCATCCTGTACACTTTGCGAGGCGGAAGCAGAAATCCTTTGCAGGGGCACCACTTGGACGCGTCGGAAGCGGCCCAAGCGCCCGGGATCCCCCGGAGTGGAGCTGATATGGCTACTGCCGACGCCTTTCCGCGAATCCACCGTGAGGACGTCGTTCTCATCTCCGATTCGCGGTACTTTGGGGCTGAAGATGAGCAAAGTCGCCACCGCTGCTCCGATGGTGCCCGTAAGGGCGTACAGGAGCGTCTCCAATGCGATACTATCTGTCTGGGCACCGGCGAGCGTCCCGATGGTGGATAGCACCGTAACCACGTACACGGCAAGCGAGATGCTCTTGCCGTCCGCGAATCGTTCATCCACGTTGCGGGTCTGGAACGCAAGCAGGCAGGAGGTGGCTAAGAGCCCTATCTTGATGCACCAAAGGACAAAGTACAGAGGCCCGCCGTCCCCACATTCATCCTGTGGCACGTCCACCCGGACGCCGCTGGATTGGCGTGTCTGCTCCTTCGGAGACAAGGGGCTGACGACGGTGACCACCGACAAGAGGATCACGTCCAGGGCCAGGAAGGCGCCCATGAGCGCGAGCATGTCGGCGGTGGTCAACTTCCGCTTCCGAAGCTTGCGATTGTCAAAGATTCGCCACACTCGGTAGATCTTGGAGAATAGCGCTGCGAAGGCCAGCGTGAAGCCAAGGTGGAAAAACCACGAGCTAACCACACATGTGATCGTGTTTGTCGTCCCGACCGTGAGACCCGAACTCACGTGGACGAGCAGGGCTCCGGTGAGGAAGAACAGGCAGAAGATCGGCTGCGCGTATCTGAGTACCGCCCGGTCTCGGTAGTAAACGACCCAGACCATTAACACGAGGGACAGGACCACCCCGACGCCTGACAGGGCAAGTACCACGATGCCGTCCGGACTATCAAAGGGAATGTAAACGCAGGCGGCGTTGGCACTTGGGTGCGTGTCCGTACAGACCGCGCCATCCTTGATGGTGAAGGAGATGCTGATGCTCCCGGCACTGTCACAGTCCCCGATGTGAACATCATAGTCCTCGATCAAGCATTCGGGCGCCACGAAGGGGATCGGAGGGTTCTTGGAGCCACCGGGGTAGACCAGTTCGTTGTCTAGGTTCCATGTGAAGACGTCGGTCGCAGCCAGCAGGGCGCCCACGGGGAACATGTCCAGCGAGACGGCGCCCTCGTCCGAGGCTCGACGGATTTGCCAGAGTTGCAGATCTGGAACTCGATCAAGATGGCTGTTGAAGCTCACGAAGCCGGTCTGCAGTTCAATCTGCAGGCTTTCAAGGTTCTCCAAGATGCTCCGCGGGCTCAGGCTGGGATCTACGCCCAGCTCATTGATCACAAGATCGGCCGTGCGCGCGTAGACTTGGATGGCGTCGTAGATCATTGCTCCACACTCGGCGATGGCGTCTGCATTCGCATCGTACACGCTGGGAAGGTGCGTGTGTGTGGCGTAATCCAGTCCTTCTACGTTCTGATCAGGTGCGTCTGAGCCGAGGTCGATGGACCCCGCGGGAGGATGTGAGTAGTTGCGCCGAGCAAACAGATCCTCTTCCCAATCCAGGCGCAGCTGCCGAACGAAGCTACCGGCGCTCTCCTTAACGAAGGCGAGCCCAGAGACGCTGAGAGTGTTGTCAAAGGCTTCCGCTGCCTCCTCGTCGGCCTCCGGACCATAGCCCGACGGCCAGCCCGTGCCCCTGGCCCGGTGGCAGTTGGCATCCACGTTGAGCAAGAGAAAGACGTACCCGGCGAGGCCGCCAAACATGCGATGCGCGGTCAGCAACACTTCGCGGATGTCCGCGCACGCGCCGAGAATGTAGACGATGCGCACACCGACGTAGTGCAAGCGAGGCAGCCATTCCTGGGACTGGCCGGCGTTGCCCTGATCGACGAAGGCGAAAATCTTCGAGAAGGTAATGTCCAGCTTCTCTTCGTCTCTCACGCGCAGAAACAGGTCGTCCGCCTGGAAGAGGGAAAAACAGAAGGACACAGGCTTAGCGGCGAGAAGGTTCACGCGAACACAAGATGGATTGGCATACCGCCGTGCTGTACAGAGGAGAGTCGGCGTACACGAGAGCAAGCTGCTCCCAGCCATGGATCCTCGCGAAGCGGAGGAAGAGCTCGTTGCGGCTTCGAAGATTGCCGTTGACCCGCGCAAAGTCCGGATAGATGTCCTTCTGCGTCAAGGCCGTAGCTGCCGCACCGTACGAGATAAAAGGCAGTTCCCAGTATGTGGCCATGGGCGCGATTCGAATGGCCACCTCGTCACAAGCCGGCCCGATGATGGCGTGGACGTCCCAGATGTTGATCATGTCCAATAAGGCGTTGGTGGCGGTGTTGGGATCGCAGCGCGAGTCGTACCACACCCACTCGAGTGTCGTGTCCGGCAGGATGTCCTGGGGACAGCGGAAGTGTCGTGTCGGATCGCGTTGCGCATGAGTTTCAGGCCACTTCGGCGCACCTGCAGCTTGTTGATGTTCTCCACGGAGCGCACGATCGCCGGGGCGATGTACTCGCCGATGCTGATCAGCTCCTCCACGCTGGTGGTAACGTTGGCCACAGGCACCCAGGGCATCAGGACGCCAATGCGCAGCGTCTCTGGGCAGCCAGAGGCAATCTCTGCGCTCGAGAGAGCCCAGAGAAGCGCCCATCGCACGGACGTCGCCACCATCTAGCCCCGCCCCGATCAGCACATGGAAGTGGTGCGCTGGCCGCTGAGGTTTCAGGTGCAGCGCTTTTCTTGCGGGCGTCGAGGAAATGTTCCTCAACATGACAGCATCCAACGAATGCCTAGTCCTCATTGGTCGGCTGCTGAGGAAAGTGAGGTGTGATACAGGTTGTACATCCCCAGAGACTTGCTAACGGCTGCGACATAGACGATTCATTGGCTGATTCCTTCGCCATTCGAACCTCGGCAGCCATAGTTGGGGAAATAAGCCAGAGCCTTCGTCCGGAACGCCACGATTAGCATGATCAATACGAGCCATTCAGCCAATGAAACCTAACGATGAGACACAAAAGGGACGAAGTGGGTCAGGCCTGACCTTTTTCAGCCTGGTTTGGATTCTTAGAGGCTTCCGTCTCTGGACCGCGAGTGCAGCTTCCACGGAGGCTTGACCAGCAGCAAAGAGAAGGACACAAGGCGGATACAAAGATCTGTACTCATGGTGTCTCCATGCGGAGCATCAGAAGCGCCACGCGTCGCCATACACGCAATGAAGTTAAAGGAACTCGCATTGTAGGATCCCGTGTCGAGGGACCTTTCAGGTTCCGACCTACATACACTACATCAGCGCATATTCACCGAGCGGTGGATGCGTTACTTCTTTCAGCGGTGAGGCTCCTCCTACGGAATCCGCTACATATCTAGTTCGGTTGGGCAGCCGCTCTGACTGCGCCGTACATACACGCTACCATATCGTTCTGTATCGTATCATACTTTTCTGTTCATACTGGAACATCATTGAAACATGCGTATCGATTGACAGCACATGTAGCATATCAAGCAAAGAAGAGAAACGGAAAGAAAAGGCGAAAGGACAAGGAACACCGCTGCGGCAAAGAGGTTGGCAAGACGGTGCGTACTGTACCAAAATGTACATCCCAGTCCACCCGCTCCTTAGCTCTCCCCGACCGCCGAAAGCTGGCTGCGCTTCGCGGATGGTCTCTCGCCCCACTCTTCCGTCGGAGCCTTGGTGTAGGAAGGGCGTCCCATCGACAACAGGCCGAAGCTTGACGACGCCTTCCTGCGGGGAGAAGAAGGCGCCTTCTCCTCGTAGGCGACGCCCTGCGACGAGTCGCTGTTGTCCTGCGAGCGAGCCCTGAGGGCCGAAGAGGTCCTGCCCGCGCCACCTTTCGTTGTCGACGCGGCGACGGACGAGCGTTCGATCTGGTGCGAGCCGAATGCGATGACGTCGTCGAGAAGCCCGAAGAGGACGAGAGCCTTTGGCGCGAAGATCAGGGCCAGCGCCAGCGTCGTGGCAATCGACGCCGTGAGGCCCTGCGTCACTGTCTGAAGGGCCGAGCTGTCCGAGAGCGTGCTCACGAGGATACCGATGATGGAAAGCATCGTGATCATGTAGACCGTCACCATGATGTACCGGCTCTCCGCAAACTTCATGTCCACATTCCTCGTCTGGAAGGAGAGGACGCAAGCGCCAAGCATGAGCGCGATCTTGATGGACCACAGGAGGAAGAGCATGGCGCCTCCGTCGCCGCACTCGTCTTGGGGGACATCGACGCGCGTGCCATCGGAGTCGCGCTCCACCTCTCTGGGCGACAGGGGACTGACGAAGATCATGATTGTCAGAATGATGACGTCGACTGCCAGCAGGAAGCTCATGACTTTGAGCATGTCCGAAATGGGCAGCTTCCGTTTGCGAAGCTTCTTGTTGTCGAAGATGCGCCATACGCGATACACCTTCGAGAGAAGCGCGGCGAAGGCCAGCGTGAACCCGAGATGAAACATCCACGTACTCACGACGCATCGAGCTTCCGTGTTCTCGCCCACGGAGAGAATGATGCTGATCTGGACCAGCAGTGCGCCCAGGAGGAAGAAGAGGCAGAAGACCGGCTGCGCGTACTTCACAATGGGCTGGTCGCGGTAGACGAGCACCCAGATCGTGCAGAGCACGCAGAGGAGCACACCAGCGCCGGCAAGGCCAACGAGTCCGATCCCGCCCTCACTCTCGGTGGGCACATACGCGCAATCTGCGCTGGCCATCGGATTTGTGTCGGTGCAGACCACGCCGTCTCGGATCGTGAAGGTGATGTCGATGTCTCCGCGGCTGTCGCAGTCCGAGATCCGGACGTCATAGTCTTCCACGGTGCAGTCGGGCGCAATGAACGGAATCGGGGGATTCGTCAGCCCTCCCGGGTACACGACCTCATTGTTGAGGTCCCAGGTGAAGGTATCCGTGAACGCGCGGAGGGCTCCCACCGGCGTCAAGCTCAGCGACAGTTCTCCGTCCTGCTCTGTAAGGCGCACTTGAGACAGCTCGAGATCGGGAACGCGATCCAGATCCTCATTGAAGCTGACGAAGCCGGTCTGAAGCTCTTGATCGAAGCTTCCAAGGTTCTCGACGATGCTTCGGCGGTCCACGCTGGGATCGATTTGCGTCTTCTTGATGATGCTATCAGCCGTTCTGGCATACACCTGGATCGCGTCGTACATCATCGCCCCGTACGTCTGATACGCTTCCCTGCTCTCCTCGTACGCACTGGGCGTCTCATGCTGCGTCGTATACACCAGCCCCTCTGGATTCCGCGGTGGTGCACCGGACTCCAGGTCAATGGTACCTGCCGGAGGCACCGAGAAGTTGCTGGCGGCGAAGACGTTCTCTTCCCAGTCGACGCGAAGCTGCCGGACGAAGTCGCTTGCGCTCTCCTGCACGAAGGCGATACCAGAGACACTCAACGTGTAGTCAAAGGCTTCAGCGGCTTCGTCGTCCGCTTCGGGCCCGTAGCCGGCTCGCCAGCCCGTGCCCTCCGCCCGGTGGCATTCCGAGTGCACGTCGAGCAAGAGGAAAACGTAGCCAGCGAGACTTCCGAACTCGCGTTTGGCGCTCAGGAGGACTTCTCGAGTGTCCGCACACTGCCCAAGGACTATCACGATCCGCACGCCCGACTCCTCGAGAAGCGGGAGCCATGCTCGGGACTGACCTGCGTTTTCCTGATCCACTGGACTGAAGATCTCCGTGAACGTGATGCTCAGGTCATCCTCGTCTCTTACGCGGAGGAAAAGATCATCCGCCTGCGCGTGAGAGTATGAGAAACGGCAGGGGAAGGGTTGAGTGCGGAGCGGGAGAACAGAGCGTCTCCGTCGCGCTTCATCTCTTTTCACGCACCGTCGTGCTGTACAAGGGAGAGTCGGCGTACACCAGAGCAAGCTGCTCCCAGCCGTGGATCCTCGCGAAGCGGAGGAAGAGCTCATTACGGCTCCGGTAGTTGCCGTTGACCCTCGCAAAGTCCGGATAGATGTCCTTCTGGGACAGCGCCGTCGCCGCCGCGGCGTACGAGATGAACGGGACCTCCCAGAATGTCGCGATCGGCGCCACGCGCACGGCTTCCTCGTCGCACGCCGGCCCGATGATGGCGTGGACGTCCCAGATGTCGATCATGTTCAGCACGGCGTTCGTGGCGGTGTTGGGATCGCAGCGCGAGTCGTACCAGACCCACTCGAGCACGGTATCTGGCAGCACGTTCTACGCAAAGATTGCCATTAGATGAACCGCGGAGGAGCTTCGCGCCTAGCCTTGGCAACGTTGTCTTACCTGCAAGCTGTTGATGTTCTCCACCGATCGAAGAATGGCTGGCGCGATGAATTCGCCAATGTCTCGGACCTCCTCCACGCTGTTGCTGGCCCCTTCCACCGGCAGCCAGGGCATCAAGATGCCGATTCTGAGCTTCTCAGGCGCCGGTGCCGCTTTCGCGGCGACAAAGAGCGCCAGCAGCACCACGAGGCGCATGCGAGCTCTCATCCTGTTTCTTCACAGGCTTATGCAACGGGACGCTGCAGGAAGTGCCCCACGAACGCCGTCTGAGCTGCCAACTTCAAGGCGTAAAGCGCTGTGCTACAGCAAAATAACGAATAAGCGAAGCGGCCGCTCTCGATCCGCAGCGCCTCCGTCTCAGCGCTGTCCCCTGGCTCTTTGACAGGCTTGACAAGCTCCCCGCGAGAATACCGAGCCACGAGAAGCTCTGCACTAAGCGCAGCGCGGTGCTCAAGGAGAGAGTGGCGATGGCGTTGATTTTCTTTGATTCGGTATTGGAGCGATTTCCGTTGAAGCGATTGGCTGGTGGGTCGTTTGGGGCGTACGCGTATTGGATGTGCGGTCGAATCTGGTGGGAATCTCGATCATAATTGGTTCTGAGAGGTGAGGAATGAAATTCCGACACTTGATGGCCAATCGCAGCCGTCGACAAGAAGTCGGCGAAGATATTCTTTGGACGTCGTCGAGTCGCTGACAACGCTCAAAACAAGACCGGCGGCATCGTCGCAGTTTGCGACTTCGTCAACTCGGAGGAGTTTGCGTTTCTTTTTTCCTCTGCGACTTCGCCGAGCCGTCGAAGCAGAGGATTTCGTCGGTGTCCCATCACGCAAGGCAGCACTACGGTTTCCAGATGGTCCTGATTGGAGGAAGGTCACTAAGATGAGCCTTGAAGGCAAACGAATCTCAACTTATTTCCCTTTCTGTCGAAGACCCGCGGGTGCAAAGCTTCTGCTCCGTTGCAAGGCTTCTGCTCCGTTGCAAAGCTTCCGCTTCGTTGCAAAGCTTCTGCTTCGTTGCAAAGCTTCTGCTTCGTTGCAAAGCTTCTGCTTCGTCAATCGAATCTGGTCGCGTTTGCTGTTGGCTTCGACAACCGTGGGCGACCAACTTCAAAATCGTTCTCAGATGAGACCGCCAGCCCTCGCACCGTGCACCGCTACGCCGCCCGCCCTTCTGTTCCCAGCGAGCCCGGCCCGACCAACGCGGCCCCTGCGACTATCATGGGCCCCATCGTAGATGTTGGGCTGCGTCCCAATCTCCGCTTCCGCCTCTGCGCCGCCTGGCAACGGCGGCCTCGGGGGCAGCCTGGACGGATCCCCGAACACTCCGGCAAAGCACGACTCTCCCTCCAGCGTCCTCTTCTCCGGCATCACATGCTGCAGCATCTGGGCCAAAACCAGGGGCAGCGTCGGGAGAGCGCAGAGAACGACGTCCAGCAGCGCGTTGAGGCCCCCGTGGGACTCGTCTGGGCCGCATTCCCCATCAATATGATACTTCACGCGGAAGTCCGTGCGGACGGCGCCCACAAGGCTGCTCCAGAACAGCCAGAAGAGCACCAGAAGTACTACCCACACGCCTCGCAGCGGCGCCAGGGCGGCGAGAATCACCAGAATCGCCAAAATGACGTAGGCAGCGACGCCGACAAACAGGAAGAACGAAAAGCCGCTGCTTTGCTGCAGCTTGGAGAAGTTGTTCTTCACGGAAATCGGCAGCTGAAGCTGCGCCCTGACGGCAATAGTGCTCAAGGCCACCATGGGCAAGAAAAACGCCAACAACGTATCCGAAGAAAAGCTGCAGAGGCCCCTGCTGAAGCCCCGAGTGCGGATCCCGATCTTGTCGAACGCTGAAGGATAGCTATCCAGGCTCGCTTCGCCCATGCGGCCAGCAAGCAAGAGCCATCCGAATGCCATGATGACCTCCCAGTCCCAAAACACAGGTCGGAACGCCGCGAAAGGGCGCTGGAACGCTCAGGGTCCGCCAGATCGGCTGGTATTCGGCTCCGCATCGTCCACGAATATCGATGTTGAGCCGTTATCGACATTCTTTTCTTGCGACAGTCAGCTGACGAATCCCGGACTTCCCAGAGCTAAAAGATCAAAACAAGACGCCCCCGGACCAATGTGACGCAAACCAGAAACCACAAAGTGGAAGACGAGCTTCAAGTTCACGGCCCACAAAGTTGTGGATCCCACATTCCAGCACTTTGTGGTGTTGGTGGAGCCTCCTCCACAATGCTTCATGCAATGAGATCTTGTGCAGAGCTGTCCGACGCACGCGCAAGATGGCCATCCTCAAAGACTTCCTCGCCTTCCTGCTGACGTTTAGCCTGCTGGCCACCGACGCCCACGCGGAGGACTCTACGCAGCATGACGACTTCTACATCAAGGCCCTCGAGCCAGACTCCGGCAGCGCCTCGGCTGGATTCGATGTGGCACTGATCCTCAGCAGACCGTCCGACGACTACGTTGACCCGGTGCCTTGCTCCGTTGGGCCCGTGGCCATCGACGGGAAGATGGATCGTGGCGACTACAGTGTCATTCACGTGCCGATTCCCGGGTTCAACATCTCTCTGGGCCTCAAGTCGCCCAGCGTGCCGGTGACCTGCGACCTGCCGCAAGCTCGGGAGCAGCCCGCGCCCATGCTCTTCACCTACAAGATCGAGCTTGGCGAGCCGCAGCCTCCCCGCGGCTCGGTGGCCGGCAACGAGAAGGTGATCTTGCCCGTCGGAACCTTCGACGGCTTCAAGCTGCCGGAGACTGCCAAGGCTTTCTGGGGCTCCGAGACGCTCGAGGCCACCAAGACGAGCAGCGGCGACGCCTACATGGTCACCACAACGCCGACCACGACGGCAGGCCCCGTTCGTGTGATCTTGGACTTCGAAGTCATGGAGAGCACCACCGCCACCTTTGAATACGTGAAGCGTCTTCGCCGGTCCTAGAGGCAATCCCTGTTTGAACCGAAAGCATTGTGCCAGCACAGTAGTGGCTCCCGATGCTTCCGATTTCGCGGGCTGGGGACCACAAGTCATACATGTCGACTGCCCAGCTGAGCAAACGAAAAACCTAGAAAGACATTCATGGGTGTAGAATAGATACCCCAGCCGTGCCCAAACGCGAGGTGCGGCATGGGCAGTGGTGATAGCTTTTGATGCTATCGCGTGGGTTGAAGGGCTAGCTTCCAGGCGTACTCGACAGGATGAAAGCTATGGCCCCACAAAGGGTAGAAACACACTCACAGCAATTATAGACCATCGATCGGTTTATTTGTGTTCGACCGTCCCTTCATCTCTTCTGACGCTTGCTATCCGTGAGGTAGCTTCCAATTGCTGCTGTTGGCCGCCTGCATTTCAGTTCTTCTGTTCCTGTGGGCAACCCTCTCCGCACACAATCAGTCCCCGCTAGCAACCCGGTCTGAGCTTCGGTCTCAACCAAACGCCGTCGCGTGTCAACGGAGTACAGCGGACAAGAGCAGCGTTGCGCCGGTGGGTTTGGGATCTCTCACCCACAATTCGATGGGGACACGTGACCCGGTGCTCAGATCCGGCCAACCCAGTAAAGCCTGTCATCCACATCGACAAGGCGCCCCACCCCATGCAGGGGCTATGTTGCTGTCATGGCATATAATCGAAGACTATACAGCTCATGCTCTTGGACGAAGCATTCAGCGACGGGAGATGCATCGTCGAAATGATAGAAGTAGGTGATCAGACGGTTGTGACCAGGCGATCGGCTCAGAAAGTCCAGCACGCTGCTCTGCATGCGCGACTCTCCGAGCATGCGGGGAGTCACGTGCAGGTACACGATCGTCGCGTTCGCAACCCACCACGGATCTTCAAAGAGGTCCGCCTCCAGGAAGGCTGCGGGTGTCTTGTCGTTGGCTCCGTCGGCAATGATCGCGCTGATGTCGCTGGCCTCTGCGGAGGAGCTTGGCTCGTGAATCGCGGACCATCACTAGCGCGGCTTCACACGCGTACACTCTCCGGCACCGTACCTTGAACGAGACGCAAGTCGGGACAATCGCCGACCCATGCCTGGGCGTCTGCGATAAGGTCTTCGGCAATGTCGACGCCAAGATATCCCTGAACGGGCCTCCCTCGCTGGCCTCGCCGACCGTACATTGCGCGAATGAACTCTCCCTTACCACAACCGAGCTCCACAACCACTTCTCCGCCAGGGGTTCCGGCAGCGACATCTGCAGAGCGCGCCACAATCATTCCTCTTTGTGGCTTGTGGCCTCGGACAACAGAGTGAGCCATCGCCTTACCGTCGCCAGCTGCATGGGCGAGCTCGACTGCCGCTAGGAGAGCTGCTGGAGGAGAAGAGACATACGGCGCCACGGCGCTCAGGCTTCCGTACTCGATGTGCTCCACCTCTTCGCCGCAGAATGGGAGCACCCCCGATACAAAGTCGTCGTCACTGTCTTCCTCTTCTTGTTCATCTTCGGCAATCCCCGTGACCTCCTCCCCAGATCCTTCTACTTCGCCTCCATTCTCATCTTCAAGATGATCCTGCTCCGCGCGCTCCAATGTCCGAGGATCTATGCCCAGTCGTGGATCTACAAATCACCGGTGAGCAGCCCGTGAAGAGGTTTGTAGACAGGCAAGCAGCAAGCAGAGATCGTACCTTGCTTCACCGTGAATGCTGCGCCGTCGGCAGGATGATCTTTCCAAGGATCTCGCAGCAGCCTGGCTGGGAAGACCTTGAACAGCGGATTCTTGAGGTCTTGAGGGGGGCGGGGCTCTCGTCAAGCGCAAAGTTGTGATGCGCCAACCTGCTTGAGAAGAGTCGACATGACCCAGCGATGGTCGTACTCCATGTCGTGCCACCAGTTCGCCGCGATCGTGAGCTCCGATTGCGAAGCTTGGTGCCACCACAACGCGGGCAGGTACAGGACGTCCCCCGGATTCAACACTACCCGAACAGAGGGGCAAAAGGGGGCCTCCACCTCACTTGATGGTTCCCGCGCGGCACGCGGACTGAGCCATCGAGACGGCCACCGCAGACCTATCATCGGGATGATCTCAGCACCGCGTAGGATACGCGAGATGCTCTGGACCATGCCTACCTTCCCCGTGCCCCTTCTCCGAGACCACGTACCACCCCGACGCACTACGAGCGAAACGTCCCACCGGAGCAATGCGCTCGGCAAGCAAGGGAGCTGCCAAGGGCGGCAGCAAATCGAAGATCTGCCGACGCGAAGTCCAACATGTGAGAATCGGGAACTGTCCCTTGTCGTGCCCTTCCAACATGCCCACCTTCTGGCCCTTGAGGACGCAATAGAGGTTCTCATAGGGGTCTTTGTGCACGGCCGAGATCGCGTGTTGATCGCCGATCCACAGGTTGAGTGCGTCCAGCGACACTCCAAAGCATTCTCGCGCTTTCAAGCACAAGCATTAGGCTGGCTGGCAACCGCCATGTGTATTTCTCCTAGGCCTTTGGAAAGACGTACCCAAGGGAATCTCTTCCGGTAGCTCTCCACTTTGGTAAAGCCTGCCGAGTTCATTGCCGTCGCGAAGGCAGTCGTTCTGGTGCGAAAGGTACACAATCTGTTTCCCCAGCCCGCGTTAGTCAATTTGCCAGCCTTTTCTTTGCAGCAACTTGTCCCACTTCTTCTTCGTCGTTTTCTTCTCCGTCTTTTGCCCTCTGCTGTACCTCATCAGAATCCGCGCTTTGAGTCCGGATGTTTTGGCAGAACTCGGAGAACGTCATCCGCCGCTCTTCCGGCAGTACAAAGGCGTCGTACTCCTGCCCCCCCTCCACCTCACGAATCTACCCATTGCAAAGACAGGGGCGGCCAGTGGCCCATCAACGTCAATTATGACGCCAAACGCTGATATGTGGCGCTTGAGAGCACCTTTCGGATGCAATCGCCTCGCCCATCCGGCGTCACGTTCACCGTCACTGGCTGCTTTCCGACTCGCTCTTCCAGCGCTTCGATCGTCCAGGTGTCCAAGGCTCTCCATCCCTGCGACAGCCAATGAGTTTCCCGGACGATGGGGTCTTTTGTGCCGTTTCTTGCACCTCCAGCTGCCCTTCCAGCACACAGGGCTGGTTTCGAGCCACGAAATCCCTCAGAAACGCCACTGAATCGATATGGCGAATCCTCGGCACCGACGAAGGCCAGCAAAAGTCAAAGGTGGCCTCGAGGAGCTCCTTTTCAGCTTCAAAACGCTGCATTTTCCGCCAAAAATCGCAGATTTGCAGTCCCACTCTATGGGTATAAAAGAGGGGAGGGGGTACTCCTCCCAGGTACTTCTTCCCACAGTCACAGATTCATGCGGGCGCGTATTTGGGACAGACTGGAAATTCCTTCACTTGGACTCATGCGGGCGCGCCGTAAGATTCACTGACGTTGAGCGGCGGCGGCAACAACGCCACACATTTCCGGTGGAAATCTCGGATTTTCTAGCTCATCGGCTCTCCGTGTGGCCAAGGCATCTCGTGATGGCAAGCAAGCGCGTTCTGGGCCTTCTGTGCCTCCTGGCCCCAGTGGCGGCCTTGACGCCCAGGACCGGCCGGGTGAAGAGCGTGTTGGCCAATGCTGAGGTGCGTTTGAGTGGCCC
>JAAMXY010000504.1:0-12271 GCA_019677205.1 Pinguiococcus pyrenoidosus | reverse complement strand
ACAGCGGCGACCGCCCAAAGCTACCGCCAAATGCTTGGCGCCGGCCAACCATTTGGCGACCCTGCGAAACTGCCAACCACGCATCCCGCGTCTACAATCATGCGCTCGTCCGCCAGATGGGCAGAATCGGCGAAGGCAGCCGTGTCGACTAGCGGGTGCTAAAGCTTTCCTACCACGGAGAGAAGCGTTGTGCGGGGAGCATCAGACGATGAGAAAGGTGTAACTTTTCTTTCTTTGACAGCCTAGGACGATGACTGCAGTCATGTTCACCAAACACTTCCCCCTTCCCCAGCCCTCCCGAGTATCTCTCTACTACACGTCCTCAGACGACTTGCGACGAAGTTCGTAAGCCATGACCTGCTTCAGTTGTGCGCCAGACACTTCGCCGGAAGTGGAACCCGGACGAGAGTGTGACTGGCGCGGATTGGCAGTGCCAGTCGAGAGATCACCAATCGATCCGTCGCCATCGCTTTCAAACTGAATTCCGTTGGTACTTCCGCGAGAGCGACGGTCAAATTGGTCGTAGGACTGAAATAAGTCTCCCACTGGCCTTCCTCCTCCAGCTTCCTCAAGGTCCACACCGCCTCTCTCAAGGTCTTCACCATCTTCCTCAAGGTCTTCAACATCTTTTTCGGAGTCTTCAGCATCTTCTGCAATGCCTTCAGCATCTTTGTCTTCGTCTTCGTCTTTATCTTCATCGTCCAGCATGGCAGTCTCGTATATCGGACTCTGCCCAGCTGTCTGCGACGAAGACTCAGTGCTTCGGCTTAGTCTAAGGCCCTCCCGAGATCGATGTGTGGTGTTCGGTAGGCGCCCACGCAGCTCAGGCCTCAGCTCCCTCTTGCCGCCTCTCCGGCGCCGGCGGTCTCTTCGGGCAGCTTGTGACGGGACTTCGAGCTCATCACCTTCCCCGGTAACGAGCCGTCTTACAGAGCTACCTAGCCGGCTGAAGATGATCGGGAGCTGCGTTTCGGAAGGTACGGTTCTCCCGCCGTGGGGAAGATTCCTCTGATGTGAAGGACCAACGACGTCGTGATTGTCGGGCTTTTGCTTATCTGCTGCGACTCTGGCCCCAGCGCGGCGCTTGATTTCGAAGACGCGACTCCACTCATAGTTTTCGTCCACCCCTACAGTGCGAACGACTTTGGCGAAGTGAGGCTGGGCGCTGTCATCCCGTGGAGCACTTCCATGGCTTCCGCAGATTCTTTCGAGCTTCTGTGCGAAGGGGCTCTCACACAGAGATCCCTCACCGCCTTGCACGCGTCTACGGCGCTTATTGAAAGACATCAGTCTACCTCTGTTCTGAGAGAGCAACGCCGCTGCTTGAGCCGATATGTGCGCTCGTTCAGCAGCGAAGGCACGGGCATGGGCAGAGAAGAAGATCTCCGGTGGAGGATCCGTAATCCGGACCGAGCCTTCAGAAGTGCTCTCATCACTGTCTGTCACCGACGTGGCATTCTCTGGATAGTCTTTCTGCCGGACGGCTTGCTTCGTCACCGCAAAGGGGTTAGACCCTTCCTTAGACTCCACGAAAGGCTCTCTCGACGCCTCATCCTCCCTTACATGCTTCGCCAAGAGCAGGGAGTGTGTTGTGTCCGGCCTCTGTGTTGCGCGTCGCAAGGTTTCCATCATCTCCCCATCGCCATGGCCATCACCATCACCATCACCATCACCATCGCCATCGCCATCGCCATCGCCATCGCCATCATGATCGCCATCATGATCATCAACCACACCCTCTCCAAAAGTCTCTGATCTCCTCTCTCTCGGCACCGCCTTCTCCACGGCTTTCACCACCTCCAAGAAGTACGGTTTCTTCTGAAGAACTTCTATGTGACGCGAATGAAGGCCACGCTTTCTTTCGTAAACCGGAAGGAGAACCAGCTCCACTTCGCAGATTTGCCTGTAAAGGGGATTTCCGTCCGCGCTGGGATCCGGAACGAAAAGGAAGTGAATCGTGATGTTCATGTAGCGCGGACCCAACGGGATATGCCTGTTCGTCACGCTGGCCAGGGCCAGAAACGGATCCGCTTCAATCCGCTCCAGGAAGTGTCGGTAACCCGCACATAGGTCG
Source organism: Pinguiococcus pyrenoidosus (assembly GCA_019677205.1). Lineage (NCBI taxonomy): Eukaryota > Pinguiophyceae > Pinguiochrysidales > Pinguiochrysidaceae > Pinguiococcus > Pinguiococcus pyrenoidosus. The sequence goes on along the minus strand of JAAMXY010000504.1, from coordinate 10,197 downwards.
GAAAGCCTTTCGAATACAACCGTCGAGCGAAGGACATCGAGAATTTTTTCAACGCCAAATTCGTTCTGCGCACGGTCCAGCAGAGTCGCAAGAGGCGGGATCGCTGGCTGCCGGCTGATGTAGCGGTGAACGCCCTGGCCCCACCCGTCGTACATGATGCGCTGCTTACGAGCGAACTCCGAGAACGCAGGACTGACCGCTTGATCACCTGCGACTCCGCCATGCTCATCGCACCAAGAGCCATCGCGCTCCAAGGGAGATCGTGGCAACACAAGTTCGTCTTCTGCAAGCTCAAACATGGGATCGTACTCGTACTCGACAGGATTCATCCAGCACCTGACCGGTCCGGCGGTGAACCGCATGCTCATCTCAAGCTCGTCTTCGACGTCGACTTCGAGACCCAGACCCGATGACACACTGGCGCTAGACCACGACGTGGGCGGCCTCACAGGATTCATTGGATCCGCGAAGATCGTCTCCAGCTTCCGGTGGAATAGCCTTTCGGACAGAATCGCATACTTGCGGAGCTGCGTCAGATACATCAGAAGTCGAGATTCGTCGTTCTCATGCGCCTCTGAGGCTCCTTCGTTGCTCGGATCGACCGCTCGACCGCCCTCGTCCTCCAAAGACGAACACCTCCGGCGGTAGGTGCTCTCCACCGTCGTCATAGAGTTTCGGGCCTCGTCGGCACCACTAGGGCTGTAAGGCTGTGATAGTCCAAAAGCCTGCGAAAACCCCAGTAACCTCTTAACGCCATTGCTCCAATTGCTCGCCACCGATCCGGTGCCAGTATCTGCCCTCTCGAGTACACCTGGAGTTTGGAGCCGTCCTTCGGATGGAGCCTGGATGTCGACACCTTCAGCATCTTGGCGCACGTCTTCTACAACGGCACTTGAGTTGACAATCTTGGTACTCAGGAACGATCTCGCCTTTGGAATGCGCTGCAGGAGGCGCCACGACTCGGGCTCGAGTTTTCTGAGTTGCTCCATCTCATCTTGGAACTCGAGCTCAACACTTCGTTTGCCGGCCTGCGCAACTTCAAAGAGCCTCTCGAAAAGCTTCCTCCTCGGCCGCAAGCGATGATTCTTCTCCTCGCTGGCTTCCTCTATGGAATCCAGGTCATCTTCGAGCCACACGAAGACACGATCGGCAAGCAGGTTCTCTCGGAACCATTCGTAGTGCGCCGGTGACGCATCGCTTCCGAGGCTAAACTCCACCACACCCATCAGCGCAGCGCAGACCTGCCGAGGACGCACTCGGTACGCAGCCAGAAGCTTCTCTGGTGAGATAAAGTTCTCCCTCTTCGGGGAGTAGCCTCTCCTCAGAGCGATGCAGATCTCGGTCGCTATGCTCTCGGGGCTTTGCTCGATCAACAGATTGATTGCATTTCTTTGCGAACGGACCATTCCGCTCGTGTCAAGCGCTTTCTTGCTGAGCGCCGCGCCTTTCAGGGAGATCTTCTCCGGCCTGTCGTAGTAGAACGTGTATATTCGCTCCACCACCTCGGCCAAAGACACTTTGAAGTAGGCCAAAGCTACGAGGATCATCCCAAAGATGGCCACGATGATCGCAATGAGAATCACCATCCAGCTTTTCTCGTCTGCTGCGCTCATGTCACCATTCAGCTCCACCAGCGACACAATGAGCAAGAAGCAGATGCCAATCTGACTAAGAATCATGAGCTGATTGTCGCTCCTTTCCTCGAATGGCTGCCAAGTGCAATACACGGCCAGAAAGCAGACTGCAATGATGAGCGTCGCAGCCGTCTCGGACACGGAAGCCTCTCCACCACCACCGATGAAGCGAAGAACCACCGGAAGGGCTGTGAGCGCAAGACGGCGTACGCTGTCCACCAATTCAAAGTAGTAGAAGGCTGGCTTGTAAGCGTCCCAGAGGAATTTCAGACGCATCACGTACTTGTCCAGAGTGCGCAGCCCGAAGTCGAGGCGGAGCACGTCGCGATACGTCCACAGCAAGTAGCCGTAGAGACACGGAACTCCTATAGGATAAACGACGAACATCACAGCCGAGTAGGCCATAAAGTTGTAGTGCAACGGCGTGAAGCACTGCAAAGAGTAGTCCGTGATCAGGAAGCTCTCTCCGGTATCGATCGAATCACACAGGAACGTATACAACGAATTGGTCGTAGCCTGCGGAAGCACCAAGAAAAGCACCAGAAGCATTACGTATCCGTACGTCGCCTTGTCTTTTGGGAGAATCGAGAGAAGTCTCAGGCAACTCCTGGTGCAAACGTTCTTCACGGCTCCGCAAAGAGAGCGTTCCGCACGAGACCGTCTAGCTTCGCCCGCTTGCGCGTCCTCAACATCTCTTGTCTGTCTGATTTGGTCCCGGCTTTCCTCAAGTTCGAGACGCCTTCTGTGGTGATGCTCCCACTTCGTGATGTTCGGAATCCACAAGTAGATGGCGAACAAAATGGCCAGCACCAGGATGGGCATCAGCGTGGACGCGAGCAGGACATCATAGAAGCTCGTCTTCAGCTGCCACTCGTGCCAGAGGACACAATCCACGCTGAGCGTGCGGAAAAGGTCCACCTCAAAGAGCTGGAAAGTCTTCATGAACTCCAGAAATCCGTCTGGAAGCTCAACGCTGCGTGACATGATTCCATAGATCTGGAAGAAACCGAGAATCACGCGAAGCTTTACCTCTAAATGCTCAATGACTTCTCTCGGTTTCAGCAAGACGTAAAGTGGCAAGAAGAGAAGCCGGGGCTGCGCACGGTACCAGACTGTGCCTCTAGCGCGTACAAGATGATCCTTTCTCGGATCAAAGCCTTCAGGATCAAGCCAGAGCAAGAAGATCACCTGCTCGCCAATTTGATACGTGCATCCAAGGCCCTCCGCGGTTCGATTGGCATTTGACCTCTGGCGTCCTGATCCCAGGCTCCACATGGCACCGTACTTCTTCACACCGTTCTCACCGCTCAGAATCTGATCGTGGCTGACCTGGACAACCCGAGCGAGGAGGGCATCGTCGTTTGTCAGTGATGCTGATTCACCGCCGGGTTGCGCGTCTTTCATGACACAAGAGTTACGCGGAGAACTCGGTGTGCTCGATGAATGGAGACCACGAGCTTCAAGAGTCAAGCGGACCTCGTACATTCGATCACCACGAACATCGTCGTCGCCGAGGTCACTAATGACGGTGCCTTTGGCCTCTACCCGGAGTCGATCGCTGTTTACTAGTCTTCGATGTCCTTGTGGCGTGCTTCGGCCGGAGCAGAGACCCAGGAGCCAGCCCCCGAAGAGCGACGACCCGCCTGGAAAGACCACTTCGTACTGCCCCAGCGATTTGCGATACCGGTAGACGGTCCCCTTCTCATAGGACCACAAGTCCCTGTCTGATATCTTTCGCTTGAGAGTGCTCACGATCAGGAAAAGGGTGACGAAGCCGACCACCGACGTCAAGATGGCGGCGGTTTTGGCCACCTCACTCGAGGAGCACTCGCGGCACTTGTCGTCGACGTCCAGGAAGTAGCCGTCTAAGCATGACGCACAGTACGGAGTATTGGGATCGTGGCCTTCTGCGCAGTAGTTCGACGCATCGGTTCCGCCAACACAGGCATCTCTCGAGATGCAATCCCGGATGTCGCCAGACATGGGGCCGCTACGCCAGTATCCTCGCTGCAGCTGGAGTGTGGGAAGAACGTTCCCGAAGGAGTTGCATGTCAAGCCCTCTCCGCAGAAAACGCACACGTTGGCAAAGTCATCCTCGCGCAGCCGCACCGTGTCGATGTACTCAGATTCGGCGCACGAGCAGTCGACGGTGCTGTTCGACGAACTGTTCGATATGCCGATCTCGAGTTCCAAGTTCAACCCTTCAATCTTGACATTTGGTCCAAACTCGCAGATGCAGTCTGCCACACAGAAGACCCCAGTCTTCGCATTTGTCGTCGAGAACGCTGGACAGTCGAGGCAATCCGCCCCTCCGAGGCTGTCCGCGTATTTGTTCTCTGCGCATACGTCACAAGTAGTCTGGTTCTCTTGCGGCTGGAAGGTTCCTGGTTGACACAATTCCGGCTCCGCGGTGCCTTCGAAGGCGCATTTGTGCCCCACTGTGCACGGTTCGCACGAATACTGTCCGGTCAAGTTCTGATAAGTTCCTGCCGGGCAGAGTGCGCAGGTGGTATCCTCGGTAGTCGTGCATTCCATCGACGTGAACCGACCGGCAGGGCAGACAGAGCAGGTGGTGCACGCTGTTGCATTGCCTCCGGAGAAGGTTTCTGCGTCAACGCATGCTGTTCTTACTCCTCCGATGCACTCAAAGCCTGGCTCACATGGTTGTTCTACGAAGCGATTCGCGCTGGCGGCCGTGTCCGGCCCAGAGTAGTAGCCTTGACGGACGTTCGTCGGGGTACCAGATTCGGGCTCGCAGTACAAACTCGCGCCTCCGCAGTTCAGCGGATTTGGTGAAGCTTCGGGGCAGAACATGCCGGCCGGGCACTCTAGGCATGCGGATGCATCGCTCTCATTCGAGTATCTGCCTGGCTGGCAATCGGCACATGTGCGGTCCTGGGTGGCAGTGCACTCGCTGAGAATGACTCGTCCTGGCTGGCACGTGGCACAGAAGTCGCAGGAAGCTCGGCCTGGACTCAGCTGCAGCTGACCCTCTGGGCAGGGCGATCGCTCTCCGCCGCTACAGAAGAAACCTTCCTCGCAAAGCGTCTGCTCGGGACGCGTGTTCTCATCTGCCGTCAGTGGGGAAGAGTAGAAGCCCGGGCTCACGGAAGTTGGGACGGAAGAGTTCTCTCCACAGAACAGGGAAATGCTGCCGCATTCCAGCGGAGCTGTCGACGATGCAGGGCAGAAGTATCCACCCGGACAAGGAGCACACCAGTCGCTGTTCACAGCAGCGCTGAATCGGCCAGGTTCACACGCTAAGCATACGCGGTCAGACGACGTGTTGCACTCGAGACCCACGTAGGACCCCGGAGCGCAGTCCGTACACGCTTGACAGCTGGTGGACTGGTTGGTTGCTGCAAAGGTCCGGCCATCAGTACACTCGGTGCGAACCCCTCCGCTGCACGAGAAGCCTGGCTCGCATGGGACTTGGTCGTCGGCATTGACTAGCATTTCGGGGGCCTCCTGCAGCCGTCTTGCACTGTCGTTCACAGCTGTTTGTATGCTGTAGTATCCGGCATCCACGGGCACGGGCGTAGCCGTCGCGGGGGGACAGTACAGAGCGGGATTCCCGCAAGCAATCAAGGATGCAGATCCCTGGGTGCAGAAGTAGCCTGGAAGACAGTCGTTGCACGACGTACTCACGCTCTGTGTCTGATACCTCCCTTCCGGACAAGACTTGCACTTCGCTTGCCCTGTCTCATTCTGGAACTTTCCGGCCTCACAGGCGACCCGATCTGAGCCTCCCGTGCACTCGTAGCCCTCGACGCACTCGATGCAGTTACCGCCAGTGGTTCTGTCGCTATAGGTGCCTGGCGAACATGCGCCGATGATCTGATTGAAGGCGCACTCAAATCCAGCCGGACAGCTGTCGCAGGCGCTCGATCCGGCGCTGCTGAACTCTCCGTCGCCGCAATCGATGCAGGACCCGTTGCCCGCGACTGCATACGTTCCCTGGGGGCACAAGACACAAGACGTCGCTTCCGTCTCGCCGTTGGTGGAGGTGCCGTCCTCGCAAAGCTTACACTCAGCTTGCTCGGCCAGGTCCTGGTACCGACCCGCCTCGCAAGGGACGCAGGCCATGTCAACGAACCGCTTCCTCGCCCTCCCAGGAGGGCAGATCTCGCACACGCCCAGGGTTAAATTGAAAATCTGCCCATCGGTACACCCCAGCGTGGGGGATATGGACGGCATGCTCGAAGGAGTCTCAGAGGGGTCCAAGGAAGGCTCCGCGCTACCACGTGAGTTGTCAGCTTGACGAACGAGCGAATCCTAGCACGAAGGGGAACTTACGTGGGGAGAATACTGGGAACCGCGGAAGGTTCTACGCTCGGAGGTACAGAAGGCGTCGCTGTTGGCTCGAGCGACGGAAGCGACGTTGGTCTCGATGAGGGATACATGGATGGATGCCCCGTCGGAACTCGCGACGGGGCCGCCGTCGGCCGAGACGTCGGGATTTCCGACGGGCTCTCGGATGGCTGCTCTGTCGGCGTTATTGAAGGAACCAAGCTAGGCTCTCGTGAAGGAGAAGTAGACGGCATCCCAGTAGGCGTCAAAGATGGAGCGCTAGACGGTCTTGCGGTCGGCCGCACGGACGGTGCCGAACTCGGTGGATCGCTCGGACTCGATGACGGAGCCGATGAAGGTTGCAGACTCGGATTTGGCGACGGCCTCGAGGACGGCATGATCGACGGAGGCCCAGTCGGCGTCGAAGTTGGTCTTCCTGAAGGTCTTAACGTAGGAGCTGCGCTGGGAGATGCAGACGGCAGTGACGACGGGGCCGAGGACGGAACGCCGCTGGGAATCAACGAGGGGTGTGAAGAGGGGGCGGCCGTGGGGGTATTGCTAGGACGCGAGCTTGGCATGTCGCTCGGCATCAAGCTGCGGAAGAAATGCAATGTCACTGAGGTAGGATACTAGATCATCAAGGCGCCTCTACGCGAAGCTCACCTCGGGGCCGTGGTCGGTGCAAAGGACTTCGTTGGTGCTGCCGAGGGCTGACCACTTGGCAGCTCAGACGGAGCTGCAGTGAGAACCAGGGTAGGGACTTGCGTCGGCTGACCACTCGGTGACACAGATGGCGCCTCCGACGGACTGAAGCTCACCGAGGGAACCGATGTTGGCCTTCCACTTGGCAGATACGTCGGCGGCGGTGACGGCGTCTCGCTCGGCGTGGCGGAAGGCAGCGGGGTCGGGAAGATCGAAGGTGAGTAACTCGGCATTGTCGACGGACTGTGCGTTGGCTGTCCCGAGGGAGAGCTGCTCGGCGGGGCCGACAGGGCTGGGCTGGGGCGATCCGACGGCGCCGAGCTCAAGGGCTCCGACGGCGCTGCCGAGTCGAAGAGCGTTGGGTGGGAGCTTTGCTCGACGCTTGGCGCAGCAGTCGCTGCAACGCTTGGTGGCGAGCTGACCCGCAGCGTTGGCATCTCCGTGGCAGAGTCGGAAGGAGCGCCACTGGTCTCCATGGAGGGGGCCTGACTTGGGCCCGCAGCTGCCGCGGCTGCCAGCAGAAGCAGGGCCAGCAACGCCATGCTCGCTGCTTGCAAGCGCACTGCTTTTGGGGCTTGACTGTGCACCACTCCACTACTCAGCAATCATTGGGACATGCAACACAGAGGCCTCTGCAGCAATCGTGCCTTTTCACGACGCCGTTCCGATGCGAGATTGTTTCGGATCCGTCGCCGACGCAACGCACATTTGAAAGGGAGATTCCAAGCTCCTGATACGCCAAGGCATGCCGGAGGGCAGCTACGCCCTTGTGAGTCGTGCTATTAAACGCAATAAGAGAATTCTGTTCGCAGGCTTGTAGCCCAACGAATGGATGCACGACCGAAGTGGATCAGAATTTGACGTCATCTTAGGGTTTTCCTGCAAGCTCGTTGGATTCTGGTAGGAGGACGCGGTCCGCATCTGTCATCGTTTGCGCGCCAAAAGCCGAGCTGCGACTGCCGCTACCTCGACCGCGGCGCAAGCCAGGAACAGCGCAGCTTGCGCGCTGGGAAGGAGACAACGAGCGTGAGAGGGGACGCATTTATGCATGAGCGATCATGGGGCGGGAGGACCGCAGGCGTATGCGGGCGTCTTGCTTGCTTCTTCACGCAGCCAGCGCGCCGCCTAGCTACCCAGAAGCAAAGCAACAAGCCAAGCGGTGCACGAGCGTGACACATGTGCGTGCGCATGCTGTCCCCACCCGAGTCGCGAACACGGGCAGGGCAGCAGGGCGGCTCGGAAGCACGCCTGTGGAGCTCTCAAGAGGCCACGACGAAACGACTTCAGTCACGCTCTGCGCTGACGACTGCGAGGCAGCACAACGCGTCGTGTGGAATTTTGCAGGGCGAATCCCGGTGGTGCAGCCCTGGAGCACATTGGATCAATCTGGATTCGTCGGAGCCCCTGATTGGTCATAACGCCCAAAACGAATCTGAGCTCTTCCCCTTGGGAACCTGTGACACAGGCAGCATCGTAAAGGGTGAATCCTTCATCTCTTCGTTGTCCGAATGTCTAAACAGCTTAGGCAGTTTCGCACGCATATAGTCATGATGCATGGCAAAGGACATTTGAACATGTCATCTGAGTCGTACCATCGGTTTCCTCGCACGAAGTTGACAGCCTTGCGGACCCCTCTGAACTCCCGCTTGCTTCGGCCGAGCGCCCGCTCTGCGCGCATCCTCGTTCCCTCTGGACCGCAGGACGCCACGACCGAGCCCCAGCCTCCATGTGCGACAGGAGGGAGCCGAGGACGGACGAGAAAGCGACTCGGCTGTAGGGGCAGCAACTCGTCAAACGCGACAGGTGTTTCCAACCCGGAGTGGCAGAAATAGACTACGGCATGAAGCGCTGGATGGGTCAATGCGGCGCGTGCCAGAGACTGCGCGTCGGAGACGTGTATCCCGGAGCCACCTTCATGGAAAAGGAAATCATCTCCGCGCTGGAGAAGAAGAAGCGCGCCATCGACGCCATTGACGAGCCCATCTCGTTCAATCGAATCATGCTGCAGTTTTCCAAAATCAAGCGCATCATGAGCTCGCTGGAGCGCATCTTCAACAGCCTGAAGCAGCCTGGCGAAAAGGACCTCGGAGTCGACGAGCTCATGAGGCTCATGGTGTCCCTGAACGTGCGTCTTGACAAGGACGAGTGCGAGAACATTTTCAAGATTGCAGACGTTGAGCGTACGGGCGACGAGAAGAACCGCCTGGACATGCAGGAGTTCCTGGTGGCTATCGCCGTCGGCTACATGCTGGAGCTAATCCCGGCGCTTCGAGACGAGGAGGGTGAATTCACTCGCGATGCCAGCTTCCGCGGTCGAGAGGCATCTCAAACAACCAGGAAGCTCGAAGCCGCCGAAGCTCTTGAAGTCACATCGGACGAAGACGACGATGTTGCCTCCTTATCAAGGCGCAAACGCGGGGAAGGAGAGCGCAAGTCACCGCCGGAGAGCAGCGTGAAACCATTGGACGTCACGTTGCACAAAGTTAACCAGCAAATGGGGTCGGAAGTGAGCGAGCAGAGCAAGACCGACCCGAGCAAAACCGACCCGAGCAAGACCGACCCGAGCAAGGGCGACCAAGATGAAGTCTCTGGAGAGACAAAAGGCATCGACGCGCGCCGCTCAAGCAAAGACGATATCCTGCTGGCTTGGCGAAGCAAGCGGTCCGCCCTGCGGCAGTCCGAAATGGACGTGCGGCCGTCGATGGATCTGGAGCACGATGAAACTCAAGTTTCCGGGATCAGCTCAAGAGGATCCGTCGTGAGCCTCTTCGAAGAGGGGCACGTCTTCAACGGCGACGACATTCGCCACTGCATGCACCTCATCATCTGCGCATACCTTCTCTTCGACGCGGACTGCAGAGGGTTTATCTTGAAGAGCGACATTTCCCACGTTTTCCGAGGCGGCGATAAACGCGAAGGCGCCCCCACCTTTCTCAGTGAGAACAGGTGGGATGAGATGGATTCAGACGGCGACGGACGGATCATGTTTGCCGAGTTCGTCCATTCCTTCGCCAGATGGATGGACTTCGGGGCCGACGAAGAGTCGATGGTGCTGGAACACGAGGGCGGTCCTGCAGAAGCCAAGTCGTGAAGAAGCTCGAGAGGAGTCAAATGAACCAGTTCCAGGAGCTTTGGTGAATGACAATGGCTAGGCGCGTTTTGGAAAGTCTTTCTTCCGTTGCCATCGGTTCGAACGTCAGCTCTCTATGTTGTTGCCATTTTCGCTCATCAGTACCGCGCGTAGCTCCTTTGCTGCAATAATCATAAGCTCAGGAGGCTAGATTTTTCGGTGCGCTTCGTCCATGGGCATACGCAGACAGGAAACGAAACCGAAACCGAAACCGAAACCGAATTGGAGAAGTGCAGCGGGCTCGGGGCGGCGGCGGGATTCGGTGCGTGGAATGGATACACCCGCATGTGGCCGAGACGCGGAAGACGCCAAAAGCAAAACCGGTGAGGAAACAATTGTAGATTTAGCGTGGGAGACCAATCATAATACAGTATCCTTAGCCTAATAGTGACCAGCCTGATAGTGTCCCAAGCCGAATAGTGACCGAAGCTTGAGACAACC
>JAAMXY010000502.1:7625-36044 GCA_019677205.1 Pinguiococcus pyrenoidosus | reverse complement strand
GCTCCCCAGCTATGTACCTGATCTTGTACCTAAAGCTTTGTACTTGAGAGTCAACTCCCCTTATTTTTGTTCCCTTCGTGTTCCTTTGCGCCCAGGCCTGCCGTAGCCGCGTGCACCGGGAGCCGGCGCGCCGGAGATCGCTTGAAGCAACCGATGTCATGTCATGCATAGCTAGCTGAAAACGCACCCCTCTCGTTCCCGTTTCCAAAGCCGAGCTCATTCCTCTCGGCACAACGCAGCGAGCTCATGCATCTCGGCACGCGAGGATTGTCAAACCCAAAAAGGCTCTTCTCGTCGCATCTCGTCTCCTCTCGCCACCAACCGGAAACCCCGGAACCCCCTGAAGCACGATTGTTTTCCTTTTGCTTCTGTCGGTCTCCATCTGTCCCGGCGAAGGGAGGGAAAGGAAGGACTTTCAACGTGGCCGTCCCGCTCGCGTGTGGCACAGCCACCCATGTGCGGTGAAAGTTTCAGAACCAACCGGAGGTATCCCTTATCCGAGGCATTTTCAGGGGGCCTGTCGAGCATGCATCGCATGTATTGCAGGATAGGATGCAACGTCGCCGAATCACAGCGAGAGTCTTAGAGATTGTGAGAATCGCTTGGTGCTTCTGATACGCTGCGTGCTGCGTGCTCACCGCCCATTGGCGCCTGCTTTGGAGTCCTAGGGCGGCTGCTGGCCAATGGTTGCCCGCCTGGCGCTACCAGGCGGCGCCAGCTCCACGCGACACCCCCCGCCGGTTCTGAAGCCGCGCGACACAACTCCGAAGAACAGCGATTCCTAGTCCAAGTGCACAACGGCCGCTGAAGTGCCGCTGCGATCTCCGCACTCAGCGCCTCACCCGGGTTGGCCCGCGCCGAAGCGCCGCACTTCCGCCCCCTGCACGCACCCCGCCTCTCCGCGCCGCGCCATGTGCTAGCGCCGGCGATCTCGTGCGCAGGACACGCAGCCACCGGTGTCGCGCGGCGGCCCAGCGCGGCGCGCGACACGCGCCGCAGAAGCGGAATTGAAGCTTTGGACGCGAACGCCGCGGCGCCACACCACCAGGTGGCCCTCTCCCCCCAAGCCCCGCGTGGTTCCCACTCCCCGGAGCGGCAGCAGGGCGCCTCGCGCAAGCCGCAGCGACTTGGGCCAAAGGCGCGCGCGGCGCGCGTGACAGAGGGACTGCGTCGTTGCGAGCGCGAGACCCTAGCGCGCGGGGCGTCTCCATGCTGGTCTGAGCGGCGCTGAGCCGGCGTTGCTGAAGTGCGGAGAGCGCCGAGGAGAGGCGTGCTCGGCGGTGTGGGCGGCTCGGCGGCCCTGGTGAGCCGTTGGATAGCCTGCGCAGTGGAATTCGGAGGCCGACATGAACTTCCTGGACCCGTTCTCCCCGGCGGTGAGCATCATGCGCGCCTCGGTGCGCGACGACCTGGCCGCGCACGGCCCGGCGCTCAAGCAGAGCGTGTGGGGCGCGCGCTTCGACCACGAGCAGCACTCCGCGTCCTTGCCGAAGCCGCCCGACATGCCGGTCGACGTGTTCCTGGGCCAGGATGTGATGAACGAGCGCAAGCTGCGCAACGAGCTGCGCGACACGTTCTGCGTGCAGCACGTGCGCTACAACAGCGGGGGCGTCACGGTCTTCTGCGCCGACGAGGAGGACCTGCTGGCGGCCACGGCGCACACGAGGTACTTCATGGTCAGCCTGCGCCGTCTCCACGTCGAGGTCAAGCCGGCGCTGCTGCAGGAGGTCATCAACCTGCTCTCTAGAATGGACGAGGTGCGCCGGTGCGGCGCCCTGCTGCGCGGGATCGAGAACCGAGAAAAGCGCACGTTCGTGCGCGTCGACGGGGGCTGGTGGCGCTACAGCCCGCCGGGCAAGACCAAGCAGCTCTCGTCGCGGGAGCGGGCGGAGGCCTTCAAGGCGCTGGTCCGCAGCGTGGAGGAGCAGAGCGCGACCGTGCTGGAGAGGGAGCGGCAGGCGGAGCTGCAGCGCCAGGCGAACGAGAGGGCGCTGCAGGACTCGATGAGGCGAGCGCGGCCGCGGACGGGGCGCGTCCACGACGACGGGATGCCGGGAATGCGGGGCTACGGCGAGTTCCTGGAGGACTTTTGCCTGCGCTGGATGCGCGAGCGGCTGGAGCTCCTGCCCGAGCATGTCCCCGCGCGCATGCCGAGCGCCGCGGCCACCATCGCTGTCCTCGTCCGCGACGCCATCCTGAGCCAGCCGAGCGTCGAGTACAAGTCGTCGAACAACATGACGAGGAACATGTCCGGCTCCGGGCCGCTGCCGCCGGAGGAGATCCTGGATCGCATGCGGCTGAACCGCGCCCTCTCGCGGTTGACCAAGGAGGCGCTGAAGCCGACGGGCAATCCGCTGCGGCGGGTCTTCCTGATCATGGGAGCCGGCTTCTCCTCCGGCGCCGGCGGAGGCGCGGTGGACAGTGCGAAGCCGAGGATGCGCGTCTTCGACCTGCGGAGCAAGAGCCGCGTCTACGACACCGTCATCGACGAGCAGCAGCTCGAGTGCTCCAAGAAGTACGTCAGCCGCGAGGACTGCGTCCTGCTGTGCGAGAAGATCGACGAGGCTCCGTACATCGCGTTCACCGCGCTGCTGCCGCTGGCGCTCGACGTCGACAAGGTGCTCGGGCGGCTCAACGACAAGGAGATCGTGGAGACGGAGTACACAGAGTCCTTCTGGGAGGTGCGCAAGGGCAGCAAGGGCATCCGGAAGTGCTTCAGCCGGATCGAGTGCCCTCGCAAGACGCGCTTCGCGACGCTGCTGACGCACCGCTGGAGGAACGACGCGGGCTGCAAGAAGAATCTGTCCAAGCTCTTCCGGAAGACCGCCCCCCACCCGAGCTGCGTCGACGACTACGTGAAGAGCATCGGTGGCACCATGTTCAGCTGCGACAACAACAACTGCACCAACGAATGGCACTTCGCCTTCGTCCGGAACGACGCCGAGAAGAACCGGGTGCCCGAGGTTGTCGCGCGCGAGAAGATACAGTTCCTCCTGCATGACTACCTGGAGCACAAACGGGAGCCTCCGTACCGTCGGAGAGAGCCGGGCGGGCTGATCGGGAGCATCGCCAAGGGAGGGGACAAGCACGACGGAGACCCCTGCAGCCTCATCGAGTACATCGGCATCGCCGATCGCTACCTCATGTGGCGCCACCGCTCCACCGAAGACCCCCACGACGCCGCCGGGCAGGATCGGCGGAAGCTGCGCCGCGCCCGACCGCAGACGACGGCCAAGGCGCAGCTCTACTCGCAGAACTCCCTCTACAGCGACTCCATCGGGCCGATTCCGATTGGCGGTCCCGAGACGGCGCCCTTCCAGGCGTTCAAGAAGCCGAAGGTCCAAGGCGACTCCGCGGCGCTGGGCGGCGACATGGAGGACGCGGGCTTGGACTCGCTGTCCGGAACGGATACGCTGCCCAACTCCGACTCGATGTGGCTGCCGCCCGCATCCGCGCTGGTGCGGCAGGACTCGGAGTTGCGGGCCTTCGGCGGGGCGAAGACGGAGGACACGGAGGAGAAGGATGCCGCGCTGGGGCTTTTGAACATAAGATCGACGGACTCGGGGAGCAAGGACAGCAAGAGCTCGGATGGCCGAGGCTCCGGGGACGGCGCGCGGCTGGATGCGAAGGGGCGGAAGAAGTTCGCCCTCGAGAAGCACTCCAGCGGCACGGACAGCATGGAATCGGACAGCTACAGTCACCCCAGCCTCATGAAGGACGATAGCCTGCTGGGCAACCTGCAGCTGCTCACCGGAAATAGCGTGGATAGCGCCTCGGGAAGCGGGGTCAACCACTTAGCTCTGCCTTTGATGTCGCCCTCGACGTCGATGTATTCCCTGCCCGATTCGGGCCTAAGCGACGTGTACGTGCAGCCGGCAAGTGCCTTGGACGGAGACGCCAACGTCGGCAGCCAAGGCCTCCCAGCGAAGGTCAACCACGGGGCGATGTCGACGCACCGTCCCTTCCTAGCGGCGAGAAATGCGTTGAATTCCTCGCAGTGACGACGCCTCCTGCGCCGGCGCCCGGTGCAATCCCAGACCGGAGGCAGTGCATTGAAGACCACTCCCAGACCAAGAGATGTGCGTCGATCGACCCACAGAAGACGCCCGACTGCATGGCCGCGCGGAGCCGATCGCGGTGCCCACCGGCGCTTCTTTGCTGCTGTTTGCCAGCGATTTGTGCAAGTGCCCTTCTCCGCTTGATGTCCTGGAGAGAAAGATAACAAAATTTTGCGAACAGTGTGGCGTCAAGGAACGAGCTGACGTGAAGATGAGGAAATCGTGTGCCTCCAAGGTTTCGTATCCATGAGAAGAAGCATACAAGTACCGTACCGGAGTTGACGGGGAGTTTTTAGCGTGGATAGAACAGACGAAGTGCGCACAGGAGTGTGCCAGAAGGGGCGGTGCATTGGAAGGAAGTGTCGAGTGCCCCGAGTCTGCCTGGGCTTGGACGGCAACGCATCAGTTTGAGCACGTGTTCACAAGGATCCTTTTCTAGCCTCGTTGGGCTTCCTGTCTTCTGGTTTTGCTTGCTCTCTCACGCTCGTCCATCTCCGTCTCGTCCTGCCTCCAAAGCTCTCGCAGTTCTCTCTTGTCGCGCTGGAGTCGTTTGCTGGCCAGCGACCTTTACATACACTGCCGCAGCATCCTACGGACACCGTGCTTCTGCTGGTGGAACTGAGAGAGGTGCGAAGAAGGTGCTGACAACATTCGCGTGCGTGCGGAGTGTTGTTTTTGCGTCGTTCATTGGCCTTTCCGGACTTGAGGAAGAAGGACGAAGCTTGCAGAGCATTTCCACAACAGACAAGCATTTTGGTAGCCGTGCGCAGATTTGTAAACGAGCTGCTTCCATGATGCTGCAGTCTTAGTCTCGCGGAGGCCCGAGCTTTTACCATCTACTCTCGCCCGAGCTCACCACTCTCACACCAAATGGCAATGGCAATGGCAATCGTTTGTCGCTGGAGGCTTCAACATCCGATCTTTCTCCTCTCAGCCCCTCCAGCGTCGCGCATCAGGCCACGCTTCTACGCCAGATCACCTAGCACAAACGAACTATCGCGTATCCTCTATAAAAGATGTGTGTATATAAATATATATATGAAAAAAAGCATCCCAAAGATGATCTTCCATTGAACTCTCTCGCGGGATGGCGCAGTCCCAGAATTTGAACGCCAGAAACGCAGCAAAACACCGTGAAGATCGCGCGCGAGTCACTTGTGGATCTTGCGACCCTTCTGCTCTTGCTCCTTCTCAGCTTCGGAAAAGCCAGCGTCGACGAAGCCGTACAGCGGCTGGCCCAGCTGCTCCAAAGCGCGCGTAATATCCAAAGAGCTGATTCTTCTCCGACGACTATGCTCCGCAAGCGCGATGGCCTTGCCCAAAACTCTCTCTAAGAACGAGTGCAGCTGGGCGCGCGCCCTCTCGTACATCGCCGCAGACACGAATTTCACGCCGCCTCTTCTCGCCAAGCGCCGCAGAGACGTGCGCGTGATACCCTGGATCACCGTGCGCGACCTCTTGACGCGCCGCTTCTTCAGCAGCTTCTCCTCGCCCTCCGTGTCAATCGCCATGACCAGGTGCGGGGCTGCACGTGACGGGAGAACGGACGGCTCAACTCGGCTCAGGAGGAAAACGGCGCGAACAATCGACAGACTTGGCGGGAAAGGTGGTACTGTATGCGGGTTTTGGGGGGTTTCGGCGCGCAAGAGAGAACATTTTGAAAATACATAATTATATAATATATATCTTATTTTCAATGTTGAAAATAGTCAAATACTATTTTTAAAACTATACTCAAGTATCCGCTTGAGTAGAGTACCCAGGCGGCCAGGTGGTACCCAAGCAGTATATTTAAAAATCAGGTATTTTACATAGAAATTCTGTTTTTATTATATCTAATTGTAGTATAAAAATGTATTTATATTTAAAATATATACCTCAGTATTTCCTTAGCTTGGTACTCCGCCCTCTTCGCGAATCAGCAAATCGCGAATCAGCGAATCGCGCATCGCTAATATGATCTTTCCCCCCCAAAGTCCCGAAAGTCAGCAGACAATCTATCGACTGGGCCACGATGAGCGCCACAAGTGCTGCTAGAAAGCCTCGCGTCGTCCGCCGGCGGCGCCGTGCCGGCTCTCATTTGCTGTCAGAGCTGCCCGGGCTGGAAAGTGCGATCCAGCAGCTGCCCCGCAACTACAACTTCGAGGTGGTGAAGTCCGTCAGCAAGTGCCGAGAGCTTCAGGCCACGCACGTGGCTCTGCAGATGCCGGAGGGGCTGCTTATGTATGCCTGCGTGCTCAGTGACATCTTGCGGGCCTTTGGCGGAGAGCAGCTGCGGCAAGTTTCCGTGCTGGGCGACGTGACGTACGGCGCCTGCTGCATCGAGGACCTGGGGGCCAAGGCCTTGGGAGTGGACTTTCTCATCCACTACGGCCACAGCTGCCTGGTGCCCATGCAGGACGTGGCGGTGAAGACCTTGTACGTGTTCGTGGAGATCAAGTTCGACGTGAAAAGCGCCGTGGGGAGCCTGCAGCAGACCTTCCGCGGGGACAGCCTGGAGCAGATCGTCCCTGCCTGGCTGCTGGCCAAGCGGCCCGGAGCCATCGAGTACGAGGATGGGGCTGCCGAACAGCAGCGGAAGCCCCTGAAGATTGCGGTGCTCGGCACCATCCAGTTCGCTGCGGCAGTGCAGGAGCTGGCGACGCGACTGCGCGAGCAGGGGATCGTGGGAAGCTTCCCCGTCTCGGAGGTGTACGTGCCGCAGGCGCTTCCGCTCAGTGGCGGCGAGACGCTCGGCTGCACGTCGCCCACGTTGACGAGCGATACAGACTTCTTCGTCTTTCTGGCTGATGGGCGCTTTCACCTGGAAGCGGTCATGATCGCCAACCCCACGATCCCGGCACTGCGGTGAGTGATTCCGTTTCGATGGTGGTGCTGCTGGGGTCAACGTTTCCCTGTAGTGGCCAGGCCCTGAAAGCCTATGAACCGCCTCACCGTCTTCTGGCGTGGTAGGTATGATCCGTATGGGAAGGCGCTCACGTGGGAGGGCTACGACCACACCGGCATGAAGGCAACGCGGAAGGACGCGATCGACCGAGCTTCCACCGCCAAGCAATGGGGTATCATCCTCGGCACCCTTGGACGACAGGTCCGTCCGATCCATGCTGCTTGCTCAAGTCGAAGGCGGCTCTTGAGCTCTCATCGTTGTTGCACCCATACTGCAGGGCAATCCGGCAATTCTGGGGCACGTGAAGAGGAGGCTGCGCAGTCTCGGCCTGCCCAACGTGACGATCCTCCTCAGTGAGGTCTTTCCGTCAAAGCTGAAGCGCTTTGGCACGGTAGACGCCTTTGTCCAGATTGCGTGCCCCCGGCTCTCGATCGATTGGGGCGCGTACTTCGAGAAGCCGGTGCTCAACCCCTATGAGTTCGAGGTGGCCACCGGGGCGTGCCAGTGGCGGGAGGTGTATCCCATGGACTACTACAAGAAAGGCAGTGGCCCGTGGACCAACTATGCCCATGCCACTCGTGAGATTGAAGAAGCCGCCGCCGCCGCCGCCGCCGAAGCATGAGGATGAGGATGAGAAAAGAAGCATCAAATAAGCTTTTCATCGCGTATGAATCTCAAGCATTGCAAAACCAGGGAAGCTTCGCGCCGCATGTCCCGCGAGAGCAGCGCTTTGAGCAGCGTCGCTCTATGCGTGACAGGCTTCCTCTCAGCTGCATGCTCTTGGGAGCGCTTGTGCCAAAAGTTGCACCGCGATCCCTTGGGACATTTCCTCCCGCGACTAAAGAACTTGCACATCGGCGGCGGCGTCTCGTGGCTAAACTTGCAGCTGTCGCCATGGCGGCACTTGCCATGATTGAAGAAGAAGCTGCACGACTTGACTTTGCCACCCCTCACCTCCTGGCAAAGTGGCGTTGCTGGTGTCGCTGATGTCGCTGGCGTCGCTGATGTCGCTGATGTCGCTGATGTCGCTGCTGCTCCTGTTGCTTCGGCCGGCGCCACTGGTTCCTCGTCTTCTCCGCTGTCCTCCTCGTCCGAGCCGTAGTCTTGCGCGATCATCGCAAGCGTCGGATTCGCGTTGGTAGCCGCAGGTGTCTCTCGTCGTCTCCTACGAAAAGAAAAGCTCGACATGAGCCCCACGTTTTTCTTTCCCTACACCTTGCCAGGCATGAGAGGCTGGTTTGTCTCCTTACTTTCTCCTCCGGTCAGGATCCAAGCCGCCTTCATCATCGCGGTGCCGCTCGCGCTCCTCCCGCTCCTTCGCTCGCCGGCGAGTGGGGTAGTTCTTGCGCCGGTCTTCCCGCCACCTCCGCACCTCCTCGGGGTCGGTGCCCATGAGCACCATGAAGGTCTGCCCCTCCACCTCGATGGGCCGGACGCCGCTGCCGCGGTACTTGCCGTGGGCCACGTCGAAGTGCGCCGCCAGGGCCTTGCGGGAAGCGCGGAAGGTGCAGCCCTCGTAGCCGCAGGTCTCGTGGCTGGCCTCATGGCTGCGTAGGGCGCTCTGGGATGCAAACTTCAAGGAAGAAACCTCGGTGAGAAGGCCCCATTGCAACCTTGCAGCCACGGAGACGCACCTCTCGCTCGCAGCCGTCGCAGTAGAAGGTCCGTGCTGGTGCTGGCGCTGGCGCCGCCATTGCCGGGGGAAAGGCGGGAAAGCACTGCGGCGCTTGATACGGCGGCGGGAACTGGAAAGGGGCAGCAAAGGGCGGCGGAGCAGAGGGGTACGTAGGAAAAGGCTGATGCTGGGCAGGCCTCGATGGACAGTGGGCGCCCCAGTGGCCTCGGCGGCGACACATGGGGCACACGTAGGTGAAGGGCGGCGGAAAGCCCGAAGGGGGCGCCGCCATCATGGGCAGGCACTGCCAAGAACAAGGCGTCGAGAGCCCTTAAGCTCTTCCCCGCGATTTCCGGCTGTCACAGAGTCCGATCGCTGATCCCTTGCGAATGCCTGGCTTGTCGCTTGCAGCGGGGTCTTGCTTCGCTGCCCAGGAAGATGCCGCTGAGGTCACTTGGCCACCGACTTGGAAGTTCGTCTTTGTGTGAGTGGGAGGTCTGGAGCGTCGCCAGAACACGCCCCGAAAGGGATTGAGAGCTGGAGTGTCGTCAGACACGGAAGAGGGGTTGATGGCAAGCACCACCAGATGTGCGGAGATTAGCGATGCTGCCACTCCACGACTTGCCGAATGGAAACAAGGCATGGGTGGGAAGCACAAGGCTGGATGCAACCAATCGGTGCTTCATCGACAACGCACATCCTCCTTGCAGGCGGAAGGCGCTTGAGGATCGTTTGCCATCATACGCTCGTCGCCTCCCTGCTTCCTGAGTGAATCCTCATTTCATTCCTTGCCGGAGCCTTCGCAGCTGACCTATGCTGCATTCTTCAGCTCCGGCGTCGCGGTCACGTCGCCTCCGAGGTACTTGTCGATGATGGCGTTGAAGGTCGGGGACGGCCGCATGGCCCGCGACGCCTTGGCGGGATCGACCTTGTAGTAGCCGCCGATGTCCACCGACTCGCCCTGCGAGTGCTTCAGCTCGTCAACAATCTTGGATCGGTTGTCACGAAGATCTGCGGCCAGCGCGGTGTAGGCATCGTCCTTCGCAGCCATCATCTCCGCCCAGTACAAAGCGAGGTAGAACGTGCTGGCTCTAAAGCATTCAAGCGATTGGAGCGATTGGAGCGATTGGAGCGATTGAGGCAATTGGAGCGATTGAGGCGATTGGAGCGATGTTAGCGACTTCGGCCGGACTCTCCCCCACCGCGAAACGTCGGTCTGCCGCGAACACATGAACGCACCTGTTGTCCAGCTCGTTGACACGGCGCCGAGGACTCTTGCTGCGCTCCAGCATGCGTCCCACAGCCTCGTTGAGGCCCTCACCGAGGCTCGCCGCAGACTCCTGGATGTCCGCATCGGCCGACGTCGACGCCAGATGCTCGAACGCGGCGGCCGTCGCCAGGTACTCCCCAAGGGAATCCCATCGCAGGTGACCTGAAGATATGCATCCGAGCGATCAGACGGACGACGAGCAGGGGATGGGGGAACGAGGTGTGCAGCGCTTTGCATCGCACCTTCGGCAACAAACTGCTGCACGTGCTTGGGCGCGGAGCCACCGGCGCCGGTCTCGAAGAGGCCTCCTCCGGCAAGAAGCGGCACGACGCTGAGCATCTTGGCGCTGGTGCCGAGCTCCAGGATGGGGAAGAGATCCGTGAGGTAGTCGCGGAGGACGTTGCCCGTGACGCTGATGGTGTTCTCCGAGTTCGTGCATCGCTCCATGCTGGTGCGGACGGCATCCACGGGCCGCATGATGGAGATGTCGAGGCCGTCCGTGTCGTGGTCCTTGAGGTACTCCTCGACGAGGCCGATGAGGGAGTTGTCGTGGGCGCGCTTCTGGTCGAGCCAGAAGATGGCCTTGTCGCCCGTGGCGCGGGCGCGGGAGACGGCGAGCCGGACCCAGTCGCGGATGGCCGCGTCCTTCGTCTGGCACATGCGCCAGATGTCGCCCTGCTCGACGGTGTGCTCAAAGTACACCTCGCCGGTGCTCTCGTCGACCACGCGCATCACGCCTGCCTCGGGCACCTCGAAGGTCTTGTCGTGGGATCCGTACTCTTCGGCCTTCTTGGCCATGAGGCCGACGTTGCTCACGTTGCCCATGGTCGAGACGTCGAACTGGCCGTTCTCCTTGCAGTAGCTGAAGACGGCCTGGTACATGGTGGCGTAGCAGCGATCGGGGATGATGCACTTGACCTGCTCGAGCATGTCATCCTTGTTCCACATGTGGCCGCCGTCACGGACGACGACGGGCATGCTGGCGTCGATGATGATGTCGGAGGGCACGTGCAGGTTGGTGATTCCCTTGTCGGAGTTGACCATGGCGAGCCAGGGCCGCGAGTCGTAGCAGGCTTCGAAGTCGGCGAGGATCTCGGTCGCGCGCGGCGCAACCACCTTCTCGCGGATGGTGCTGAAGACGGAGGCGATGCCGTTGTTCGGGTTCGCGCCGATGTCGTCGAGCAGCTGCGCGTGCTTCTCGAAGGCGTCCCGGTAGAAGACCTTGACGCAGTGGCCAAACATGATGGGATCGCTCACTTTCATCATCGTCGCCTTGAGGTGCAGCGACAGCAGCATCTCGTTCTCCTTGGCGTCGGTGATCTCCGCCTCGTAGAAGCTCTGCAGCTCGCGAACGCTGAGGAACGTGGCGTCGATCACCTCTCCCGCCAGCAGGCCCAGGTTGTCCTTCAGGACGGTGACGGCGCCGTTGCTGCCGGTGAGCTCGATGCGCACGGACGTGTCCTGGGACATGATCGTGCTCTGCTCGTTGGCGAAGAAGTCACCCTGCGTCATATGCGCCACGTGCGTGCGACTGGCCTTGCTCCACGCCGCCATCATGTGCGGGTTCTTCTGCGCATACGCCTTGACCGGCGGCGCCACCCGGCGGTCCGAGTTGCCTTCGCGCAGCACGGGGTTCACCGCGGAGCCCAGCACTTTCTGGTACCTGGCGCGGATCTCCTCCTCCTCGGGCGTCGACGGGCTCACGGGGTAGAGCGGGACGTCGTAGCCCTTGTTGCGCAGCTCCGAGATGCAGTCGTCGAGCTGCGGGATACTAGCGCTGATGTTGGGCAGCTTGATGATGATGGCCTCGGGCGTCTTGGCCAGCTCGCCAAGCTTGCTCAGCTCGTCGTCGATCCGCAGCTCCTTGGGCACTTTCTCCGGAAACTGCGCAAGAACGCGTCCGGAAAGCGAGATGTCCGAAGTGGTGAACTGGATTCCTGTGCGGGTTTTTGGGCCTCTTTGAGTTATATCTTTCGCTCGACAGCGAAGCTTTGCGTTCGCAAACGCTCCGCCAACGCTGCCAAATGCGCACCTTTCATGTTGGAGAAGCATTGCAGCACCGGCAGCAGACTGTACGTGGCCAACATGGGCGCCTCATCGGTCTCCGTATAGATCATCTCCGCGCCACTGCTCAGACCGCGCAGCGACAAGCCGGTGCGGCGCAGCAGAGCTCTCCAAGCGTGCCGCAGCATGGTGGAGCTCGTCGGGAGGAGCGCGAGCAGCAGGCACAGGGCGCGCACGGTGATCGGTGGACCGGAGGGCCTCGGATCAGCCGCAAAGCGCGGGAAATGGATCTTGCGACATGTGTGTTTTGAAATTGGTATATTTGGTTTTTGGGAACGTAGCTGGACGTCTGTCATACGAGAATAGGATGTTGAAGTTGCCGGGACTGTTGCGCGAACTCTCTGGAATGTTTGGAGAAAATCCAGAGGTATATGAGCTTTGAAACGGGGGTCTGCTGCTCGCCGAGCCGTCGGATCTGGCCAGCATGCTCACATTGATTGGTTGCTTTTCAATACAAATTATGTTAAGTTCTTCAAGTTCTCCATGTTCCTAAAAGTTACCCGATTTATCAAACAGAAACATATTTTCAAATATTCTAAATCTTTAAGATTGCTACCACACGTATCCAAAGCTTCCAGAAGCATCTTGTCCACCCGTCACAAATTTGGGCTCTGCGTGCATGGTCCGGAATTCCGACTTGCAAAGTCCGGGCGAAAGCGACGTTGTTGGAGTTGTTCCGCAAGGCCGGAGCATCCAGAAGCCGAAGCCAAAGGCATGCGGGGGCCTCCACGTTGATGCCCAGTGGCCGTGGTCACCAACTCTGAACTAATCCACCGGCGCGGTGCCAGGCTTGATGGCACATGATGTCCGTCTGCTGCTCTCTCGGTGCCTTCCTTGCACCCCCCCCTCTGCTTCCTCTCTTGCACCCTCTCCGCTTCGGCTTTGCCGTTCCTTCATCCTCGCCTTCTGCTGGCAAAACTGCTGCTGCAGATCCTTTGGCAGTCTGCAAGTACTCCGAAGCGCGCCTCTCTCCCCCGCGCAAGTGTTGAGTAGTCCGGCCCCTGCGAGCAGCTCTTGGCCCCCCTTTCTCTCTGCGGCGTTGCCCAGTCTGCTGCCCCTGCCATTGCGAGGATGCTGGCGCTGCTTTCCAACCGCTTCTCGAGGCGGCAGCGTCCCGCCTCGCGCGAGGCGTCGGCACGCGACATGCAGCGCTTCTCCGCGGTGTTTCGCAACCTCGCCGAGGAGCGCCGACGGCGAGGAGAATTGCGGCCGACCATGAGCCACCGCGTACAGGAGGAGATCGACAAGAGCATCCAGGCGAACCTGCGACGGAAGGCGGGCTCTCGGAAGCTTCACAAGCTGGTGCTGAGCGACAAGCAGCTGCAGGACGCGGACGTGGACATGCTTTGCGAGACGCTGGGCCACGCGCCGGTGCTGAGCAAGCTGGACCTGTCCCGGAACCGCATCAGCTCGGAGGGTGCTCAGCCGCTCCTGGCGCTGCTGAGACAGCAGATGACCGACGTGTCCAAGCTGCTCAAGTCTCTCGCCAGGGCCGAGGCGCCTGGCGAGCTGCTGGCGCAGCACAAGTCGACCAGCTGTCTCTTCCAGGTGAAGCTGCGCCAGAACCCTCTGGCGTCGCAGAGCGAAGGTGTCCACCTGCTGGCGCAGCTGCAGCATCTCATGGAGGTCCAGACGTACCTGGATCGCCGCCTCAACGTCGCGCACGCCTTCAGCTTCTCCGGCCCATCGTCCAGAAGCTCG
Source organism: Pinguiococcus pyrenoidosus (assembly GCA_019677205.1). Taxonomy (NCBI): domain Eukaryota; class Pinguiophyceae; order Pinguiochrysidales; family Pinguiochrysidaceae; genus Pinguiococcus; species Pinguiococcus pyrenoidosus. The sequence continues at coordinate 22,449 of JAAMXY010000502.1, read as the reverse complement.
CTGGAGCGCGCCGACTTCTCCAAGGCGACGCGCGACGTGGTGGGCAAGTTTGGGCCCAGCGAGCAGGAGCTGGACGTGCTCTTCATGCGGCATGCCCAGGGTTCCGAGCTCTCCTACGGCGGCTTCGAAGCGGCGATGCTTGACGTGCTGGAGGGGATGCGGCTGCTGCCGCGGCTTCAGCAAGAGGACCTCGATCGTTTCGGGCCGGACGCGGAGGCCACGCAATCCAAGGCCACCGCGTCGGATGAAGCAGACGAGAGCGACGACGAGGACGCCAGTGGCGCCGGCGAGTCCAAGTCCGACGGCGACGTCGGGGATGACCCGCAGAGTCCTCACCTGGTTCCCGCGACAACCGCGCGAACGTCTGGAAGCAGCATGAAAAACAACAACGACAGCAGCGGCAAAAGCAGCGGGGCCAAAAAACGCCCAGGCCGCACTCGTGGCCGCAAGAAGCGCAAGAAGCGCAGAGGTAGCAGAGCCGCCGCCGACGCCGACCGAGGTACCAGAGACTCGCACATCAGCGTCGAAGTGGACTGGGAGCGCGTGACGCGCCGCTTGAGTCCCGAGCGACCGTCCCCTCCCAAGGACGACGCTGAGCCACCACCATCCCCAGCGGCGCCATCGACGCCGCGGCCGCTGTTCCAACGCCACCCGACCGCCTTGCTGACGCCACCGCTCCAACCACAGCCAAGCTTGCGAGAGTTCGAGACGCCGACTGCGGCGGACCTGCCGACGGCGGACCTGTCGATCCAGGACACGGTGCAGCGCAAGACGCTCATGTCGCCGCTGGCGACGATCGAGCGACCCGATGTGGACACCCATGACGACCTGGACGACGCCGAGCTGCTTCTCCTGCGGCCCAACGAGACCGAGGACACCTGGAAGTGGGACGAGGCCACCCTGACGCTGAGTGGCAGCAAAGGCGGCTTGACCTCCATGACGCCGCCGGACTGGGTAAGCGGCATTTCGCTTTTGCCTTCGTCGACACCAGCCTCGCCTTCTCTCGTTTCTCTTGGCACCATCCTTACACCTTGTAGCTCATGTCACAGCGCATGCTTACGCCATCGCTTCTCTTCTTTGTCATCAGGTGGACGCGTCCCTCAGAGAGTACCTCGTCGTCCTCAACGTGAGCTTCAACCAGATCGCGGCGCTGGATCTGGAATTGATGGCGTCGCTGGTGTCCCTGGAGCAGCTGGACGCCAGCCACAACCTCCTGCGCCATCTGTGCGACACAGGCCAGATGCTGCCGTCCACCCTGCGCCGCCTGGACCTGAGCCACAACCGCTTGGTGCGCTTGCGCGGTCTGGACCGCTGCGGCGCTCTGGAGACCCTGAGTGTCGCACACAACTTGATCCGCCGCGTAGGCGGCTTAGAGCAACTCGGCAAGCTACGCCACTTGGACCTGGAAGGCAACTTGCTCAGCACTGCCGCCGACGTGCGCCTGCTGTCCTTCAACCAGCAGCTGGACGAGCTGCAGCTGCGCGGCAACCCTCTCGCCGCCACGGCGGCGTTCAAGCCGGTCATCAGGAGTCTCCTGCCGCAGCTGCAGCGCCTGGACCAGCAGGTCCTCCGGCGTCGCGGTGCGCCGGTGGCATCGGAAGCAGCCCCACAGGCGCCCAGGCTCAGCGCCAGAGAGCAGCGCGAGCGAGACGCTCGACGCAGCCGCTGGCGTCAGGCGCTGGCGGGACGGAAAGCCGCGTTGCGACAAAGATCGAAGGAGCGACCATTGACGCCGACGTTCTCGCAGCAACAGCGCAGGATGAGGCAGCTGGCGACGCCTCGGCACCAGCGACGTCAGCGTCATCAAAGCGCTTCCGCGGGAGTGCCCGTGGTCTTCGGCCACCGCTTACGCCCTGAGGACGCCGGTGTGCAAAGTTGGCGACAAGCCACAGCGCCACCGCTGCGACCTCTAGGTCAGCCGGCGCTGAAGGCGTTTGGCGACGCGTCGAGGCCCCAAGTTGTGCTGGAGCTACAGATGGAGAAAGAGACGCTGGTGGACGCCCTGAGACTCCTGATGTCCGGCGGCGGCGGCGAGAACGACGTGCTTGATACGCTGGCGCTTCTGGGCGGCTCCAGCCCGGCCTTGAGCGCAGAGGTGGCAGAGGAGCTCCAGGAAGGTGGCGGTGCAAGGCAGCACGAGATTCAACAGCTGCAGCTCGAGGTTCAGCAGCTACGCGATGCGATCCTTGAAATAGCGGAGCGACGGCTACGTGGAGAATCCCCAGAGACGTCGATGTCGGGCAAGGCGTTACCGCCACTTTCAAGCTTCGCTCTGTTGCCTTTCAAGTCGCCTGCGACGCCAGAGACGCTTGGGAAAGACACTTTGAAAGAGAAGGACAGCAGTCCTGGTAGCGTCGCCGATGTCCTGTTGGGAACGGCGGTCAGCGCGGCGGATGCGCAGAAAAGCAGCGGTGGGAAGTTTGAGGAGACTGAGAGATCCAAATCGCTTGTCACGAACGACGATCAGAGTGACGGCACTGGTAGCATGACAGACACGAGCGCTGCGGAGAATACCTACGAGGGGAACAACGATGGCGTCGAGGAAGAAAGCAGCAACAGCAATCGACTCCGGAGATTCCGAGAGCGCCTCGAGCGACGGCGAAAGTCGTCGGCGGCTTCGTCGACGGTCAACCCAGCGGCAACGCTTGCCCGTGCCGAAGACTCCGCCACTTCGGACGCCAGCGTCCAGGAGCAGCGCACTGCCAAGCTGGAGGAGGAAAGAAAGATTGACGATGACAAAGCGCGTACCAGCGCAGAAGCAGCGGGCGGTCCTGAAGGTGCTGACTCGGGGGATTCTGAAAGTGGCGATCAAGATGGCGTTGCAGCAGACGAAGAAGAAAGTGGAGAGAGTGGATACACGCTTGCCAAGCGTGGCGAGGACGCCGTGGGGAATGCCCTAGACAGTCTACAACCTACAGACGAGAAGCGACCGAAGCTAGGACTTGGAATCACCCTTGCTGCTCCCAGTCCGTCCTCGGGGACACTTGTTGCGCAAGACCAGCAGTATCAAATTCGTGGCACCATGCCCAAGGCAGAGGCGGAGGATTGCAGCCCCGCGCGGAAGAGATCAGATCAGGAGTTGGGTGAGCGAAGTTCTGAAGATGAGTTTCAGCAAAGCGCAAGCGTCGCGTCCGCTTCTGAAGGCGGCGACGGGACGGGCAGCGAAAGCGAGAAAGGAGCGGCTGGGAAGGACAAACGTGGTGACCAACGCAACGGTAAAGGTCCTAGCCCTCGGAGCAGCATCGAGGCGAGCGACGGCAATCAAGGTGTCAGCGCCAAGGAAGCCACGGCATCGTTGACAAGCTCCGCAGCAGATCGAGATAGTGACATCGAAGAAGGGGCAGCCTTCGTAGCAGAGCTGTCGGACACGTCCTCAGACGAGGTAGTAGCTGTCCGGAAGAAGAAAGAAGCTGAGGACGAAGCCGATGGCATGCAGGAGCCAAAGGCGATCAGCGTCGCATCGGAATCGGACTCCATCAGTGCCAGCGAAGAGGAGCAGCTGTCGAATGCGAGCGAGCAAGAAAGCGAGAGCATAAACGAAAGTGACAGTGGAAGTGAAGGTGAAAGTCAAAGTGGAAGTGGAAGTGGAAGTGAGAGTGAAAGTCAAAGTCAAAGTCAAAGCGAATATGAAAGTGATCGTGATAGCATAAGTAGAAGCGAAGGTGAAAGCGAGAACGACAGCGACGATGAAAGCAAAAGGAAACGCACAAGCAAAAGGAAAAGCAAAAGGAAAAGCAAAAGCGACGATGAAGGCAGGACGGCTCGCGATGCCCCACGAGTGTGGCAACGGTTCTACGACGAGGACTACGAGCAGTACTACTTCCACAACAGCGAGACGGGGCAAACCACCTGGACAAGACCTGAGGGCGTCAATGACAGCGACATCGAAACCGTCGAGGACGAGACTGATAGCGACGTGGACGCAGCAAGTGCCAGCGGAGATGACTAGAGTTTCAAGCCTTGACTTCGTTGTCTTCTTCTGTTCTTCCGGTGGCGGCCCTTTCAGGGCCTACGCATGATCGGCGAGCTCCTCTCTTTGGTTCTTGACCAACGCCCGCATGTAAAACTCTCCGGCCTTGTAGCTACTGCGAACTAGCGGCCCGGAGGCAGCGTACTTGAAGCCAAGGTTCTCGGCCTCGACTCTCCAGCTGTCGAACTTCTCCGGTGTGACGAACTCCTGCACCTTCAGGTGCCTCTTGGTGGGCTGCAGGTACTGGCCGAGCGTCACGGCATCGACGCCGGCTTCTCGTAGGTCCCGCAGGGTCTGCAACACCTCCTCGTCGGCCTCCCCGAGCCCAAGCATGATGCTGGACTTGGTGAGCAACGGCTTGTCTTGGCGCAGCGCCACGCTCTTGGCGTGCTCCAGGACACGCAGGCTCTGCTCGTACCCCGCCCGATGATCGCGCACGCGCGGCTGGAGGCGGGCCACCGTCTCCACGTTGTGTGCGTACACGTCCAAGCCTGAGTTCGCCACGCAAGCGACCAGCTCCTCGTCTCCTCGAAAGTCGCCCACCAGCGCTTCCACCAGCATGTCCGGGTCGCGGAGCTTGATCTGGCGGATACACTCCGCCACATGGTTGGCTCCCTGGTCGCTGAGCTCATCTCGGTCGACAGTGGTGAGCACCACGTAGTCCAGGCCCCACTTGGCCACCGCCTCGCCCACCTTGCGAGGCTCCCCGGCGTCCAGCGGCGGCGGCGCTCGGGAGGTCTTAACCGAGCAGAAGCGACAACCGCGCGTGCACGTGTCTCCCATGACCATGATGGTGGCCGTGGCGACGCCATCCTCGCCGCCTCCCCAGCACTCGCCGATGTTCGGGCACCGCGCCTCTTCACACACCGTGGCCAGGCCCAGACCTCGCACGGTGTCTCGTAGGCGCTGGTAGTTCTCGCCTTCTGCTGGCGCCGCCTTGAGCCATGCCGGCTTGGGCTGTCTCCTGCGTCTCCTGGGAGCCTAGCGGGAGCTTGGCGTCAGGTAAGGAAGGGAAGGAAGCGAGCTTTGGCGCGGGTTGTACCGAGATTTCGGCGTTTTTCAGCACGGAATCCTCCTCCGCCAAAGTCTTACGCAGCTGCTCTAGACGGCCACTAAGCATCCGCGCGGGCGGTACCCGCGCACCTGCCCTCCTGAGCAACTGGTGGCTCGCCTGCATGGTGGCGGCGGTCAGAGAGCAGATGGTCCACGCGCGCTTTCGGCGCGAAACGCCTGCGGTCTGAATCAGCAGAGCTTCTGAGCCTTCGGGAACTTTTCAAAGTCGAGAACTATCAGAAGAGCGCGTTAAACCCCTGGAGTAAGCGAATTTCTGGAGGAGGAGGAGGAGGAGGGGAAATTCTGTTACCGTGATTCCGGAGGTTTCAGAAGTTCCAGTGAAGCGTCGGGATGTCCTTCTGTCACGCTCGGGGGGGATTTTCGGGCGAGGCGAGGTTTGCGTCGATTCGCAGTGCAGCTTGGGTGCCGCGAGGAAGAAGCATGGTACCCAATTGCTTGCTGCGTTTCTTGGTAGATCTACCTGCCCCTCCAGAAGTCTACGCCTAATAGGGAATGAGAAGCCCATCCTCGCAGTTGATGAAGCTTCCGCTCTTCTCCAAGGTCATCTCGTTGATCTCGTGGAGCACTCGCTTCGCGCCGATGTCGCAGTCAACAGCGCCTTCAACCTCCCAGATGCTGCCACCGAGCGAACATGAAAGGTCAGGGAGGAAATGCGGCGTCCACCAACGCCACCCAGTTTGCATGCTTACTCTTTGTATTTCTCCGTCATCTTCGTCTTGTTGAATCCCGGGTGCAGGTTGACCACCGTGATGCCCTTGCTCAGGAGCTCCTGCGCCAGGATGACTCCCGCCATGTTCGCCGCTGCCTTGCTCATGTGGTGTCCAAAATCGTGGCCCTCGGGGTTCTGCGTGAAGCGCCAGCTGACGGAGCCGCCCTGGGAGGTGATCATGGCGATCTTGGCGTCCGCGGCGAGCAAGTCGTTGTTCGCGAGCGGCTTGACGATGCGCAGCGGCCCGACGGCACAGATGTCGATCATCTTCATCTCCTCTTCAAAGTTCATGTTGGCCAGCGTCTCCACCGGCTCCCAGAAGTAGCCGGCGTTGTTGATCACAATGTCCACCGGTGTCTCCACCGCAGTGGCGAGCTTGTTGCACGACGCTTCGTCCGTGACGTCGATGCCGTCGATGACCTGAGCGAAGCCAGCCGAGTTCACATCGTCATCCGCAGGTCTGCGCATCGTGATGATGGTCTCGGCGCCCGCCTTGACGCACTCGTTGGCGATCGCGCGGCCCAGTCCACGGTTGCCGCCCGTGATGAGCACACGCTTGCCCTGCAAACAACGCGACAATTACGTCGCTGGCCTTGGCATGTCGGTCTCTTTCCCCGTGCTTGCGCGTCTCGCTGCTCACCTTAAGAAGCTCTGGGTTGTAGACGGAGTCAATGTCCAGCACGCGGGGGTCATTGCGGTCCTTCGCCGCGGCGAAGCGCGCCACCTGATCCGCCATGGTGAACGCGGCATCGGGCTGCCGAGCAGCCGCTTGGTCCTGCGTGAGAACCACCGGTTGGTTGGTCATTGGCGCAGCAACGCTGCTGAATCCCAAGGCACGAAGAGGCGCTCCCCTCGAGGATCAAACCCCATCTTCGGCATGTTCAAACGAACTCTCTCATCTGAACTCCGCGAACGCAAGCAAAACAAGCGGGGCGGTCGCGAAGCAGCGAAGGCACGCAACGTCGAGGGCAGTCCGCGTCGATGCCGCCCTACCAAGAGCTTCCCATGCGCCAGTACCACCACCACTCCCCCACGGAACCACCGCAGACGCCAATTCGCGCGCGAATTCGGCGCCGCTCCAAGTGTGGCGCCGGCGTACCTGCTCGTGAACGGCCCGCGAAGAGTGAAGCCGCGTGACCGAGCTCTGCATAGGCTCCATGGCGCCAGCGATGCGGTAGGAGGCGCGGAAGGCCTCGGCGGTCGCCACCAGACTGACCAGGACGGGGATGCGCGCGGAGCGGCAAACGAACCGAATCATGCTTCTCAGGGCTTCGCTGCGGGGAGAAGGGGGCAATGACGGAGAGGGGCTGCGGCCTTCAACTTGGGCCCGAGCTGGAGCGGGGCTGCCTCGGATCTGGGGCGGGCGCGTTCAGATACGGCCGCGCCGGATCCGTAGGTATCCTGTGATACGAGCGGAGCTGCGCTGTTGCGCTCTTCCGGAATCCTTCGTCCCCGCTTTCGGCGGATTTTGGCGTTCGTCGTCCGTCTGTCCCACGCTTCCATCGGTCACAGATGGCGTTTTGGCGCCAAAACGGGTTTAAACCGCGCGAGAGCGCGAGAGAGACAGACGTAATCGACGCAGAGTGATGGCGCGCAAGAAGGGGAGTGGCGCGCCGAAGGCTCGGCGACCGGTCACGCCGCGCGGAGTGCAGTCTCCGCCGCTGACCAGCAAGCTGGAGTTTTGGATCCGCCTAGGGCACATCTTGGTCAGCTTGGCCACAATGGCGCTCTCCTTAAAAGACGTGCATCTGCGCGGCGCTGCCTTCTGCTTCTTCAGCTCGTGCCTGGGACTCGCAGGCCTTTATCTGCAGAAGATCCGCGGGGTACGTCCGTGATGGAAGGGTCCAGAGGACAGCTCTCGAGATTCGGAGAACAAGGCCTTGCTGCGCTGTTTGATGATGTGCCAAAGTAAATTGTTGAGCTCTCTACTTTTCAGACCAAGCTTTGAGTTGCAGCGCCCGCAGTGGGGCCGGGGACTGCAACGGTTGAATGGATTCTTGCAAAGCTTCTTCTAAAGTGGGCAGAAAGAGGGAGGAAGAGGGATGGGGCGACTGAGAGAAAGAGAGAGAGAGAGAGAGAGAGAGAGAGAGAGAGAGAGAGAGAGAGAGAGAGAGAGAGAGAATCAGAGAATCGCAGTAAGATAAAGAGGCGCTTTGAACGTCTCCAGAAGTTTTTCTACAAGATTGAGATGGGCATCCTGGAATGCGGAGAATGAGCCGTTGCAGAAGCGACTCGTCGTTGGTCGTCTGGAAGCCCGGAGTTCGCAGACTTGTCTTGCTGCGCTGCTGACCAAATCCCTGCCATGTGCAGAGCCCACTTCTTCGAACGGTCCTGAGCTTCTGCGAAACCATCACGCTCTTTCTTACGTTGGCACTGCTGGTAAGGCACAGAATCTTTCAACGTTCGGCAAAGGCAATCTCGAAAGGAAAAGCGACCAACATGGAAGACACAAAAAAAATCACATCTAGGTGGCGAGATCAACGATGCTGGCGTCTCCTCAAAGAGTTGCTTTCCTCGAGAGATTCCGGGAGTTCCCGAGGAGCTGCTTGCATAAGGGCAGTTGCACGCGTTTGACGCCGGAGAACCCGCAGAGAGCGCCGAATCTGCGGGTCCCCGTTCTGCACGCGAGCGCGGAGGAGATTTACAAGGCAACGACGGAGTTCCTCGCGCTGACGAAGCGGCGGGTGCATTACAGACACGAAAGAGAGCCGTACTACGTCCATGTGGAGATACTGTCTCAGAACGTCGGCCTTGCGGACTCTCTCGCGATGCAGGTCGTCTGTGATCCGGAGAAAAGCGGCCTGGCGCATGTCTGGATCCACACGGAAGGCAGCGCGGACACGGGAGACTCCGGCACCAACTACGTCCTTGTGCGGAATCTTGCGGCCTACTTGGAGGCACTGGATGCAGGCGATGAGCAGTTCGTGGGTGAATGCGTGCCCGAAGGAATCAGCGCTGGGGCGGACGAGGAAACGGAAGGGGTTTCCTTCAAGGAGCCTCGTCTGAATGAGCTGTAGTCTGCCTTGTCGTTGGCGTTGTGGGTTTCTTCCGAAGTACATCGGCAACGTCCCTTTGCGGTTGCTGCGGAATGCCATGCTCTTTCAGCAAAGCGCTCGGCAGCCGAGGCAGTCTTCGCGAGCTGCCGCTGGATATCGGGACGCGACATGCGTTGGGTGCGGCCTCGTGGAAAGGGAGATCGAGAAAGATACCAAGAAACCAAGAAACCAAGAAACCAAGAAACCAAGAGCAAAGCTGTGAGACACTCCACCAGAGGAAGTCATTCGTGTTTCCTTCCTAGCAAGAGACTCCATTCCTGGCAACTGAATCATTCTCAAACTCGAGGCTGGATGTGCAGCCCCCCACATAAACGAAAGCCCTCTTCCCCCGTTTGGCATGCGATGCTTCTATCAGTCTACCAAAACCAAGTGAAATGAAATCACGACCAAGTCAGTCTACTGCGTTCGTTTCTACATTTTTACATATGCTCATGCGCCAGCCACGCCCAGGTATCTCCTGAACGCACATCCAAGAGCCTGCTACCGAGGGGGCTGGACCATGAGTCGCGGAACGTGGCATCTCGGCGCGCGCAAAGACCATAAAAGAGAAGAGCGCTGCAACACCTCCAAGGCATCGCATCTGCTGCTTGCACACATCAGAATGCTTCTTGCACACATCAGAATGCTTCTCGCACACATCAGAATGCTTCTTGCGAGCTCCGTGAAGACCTAGTACTGAAGCTCATAGCTCACGCTCAAGTCATCGTCGCTTTCTCCATTCTGGTCGTCGCAGCGGTCCTCAGTTGTCGAGCCGCGAAGAAGATGGATCCCGAGCAGCGTACCCCCGAAAATGGCGATAAGAAACGCAACATAGTAGAGTGTCGGGGAGTGCACGAAGTCCGGGATGGGGTTTCCGCTATCGTCCCCCGAATCTGGGCCCCCTTCTGGACTCTCTTCGCCCGAGTAGTCCTGCTTCATGACGAAAATTCTGTCGCCGCTCCTGAAGTACTCCGGATCGAACACGATCGGCTCAGGCCAATGCTCAATCGTCGCGCCCACGATGGCACTGAATCTCTGGCTTCTCACATCATCTACAAACTGCGAACGTGCACGTTTGATCAAAGGACGGTGTCCGTTTAGCGAATACACGCCAGAAAGAGTGCAACCGCCCTTCCTCAGGATTGGCTTACCTTGGCCTCTAGATACTGGAGCGCTTCGTCCGCACTGAACGCGCCGCTCAGCACCGACTCCTCCAACACGTCATCCAGAATGCTAATGGTCGCCGTCATGTACCACTGCGGATCAAAGGAGACCAAGTCGCGGTCCCTCGGACTCCGCGCAAGTCGCCGATCAGAGGGACTTGGCTTGGGAGTAGTAGCATAGAGCAACGCGGACGCCAGGCTCCCATCCGAGCTCGATACCTCAAACGCGCCATACAGCGACTCCGCAAGCACCTCCTCCATCAGAAAGATGAGCGACCTCTCGCCAGAGTCGAACGGCAACTCGCTGACGTAGAGCTCGAGCTCCGAGGTCCTCCGGCTTCGTTCACTCGGGGATGGAGTTGGCGACAGGCTCGGTTCTTCCGTCGGTTGCCTGGACGGTTCTTCTGGCGACAAGCTCGGTACCGCCTGCGTAGGTTCTGCTGGACTTGGGAACTGCGACGGCTCGGAGAGGGGGGCCTGGCTCGGCGACAAGGACACAAACTCCGAAGGGAGCGCCGAAGGGGTGTGGGTCGCGGTGAAGTAGTTGGCGCACTTTCCGGGCTCCGTGGCCTGCAAGGACAGACGACTGCCGGCGCAGGTGGGATCTTTGCACTGCTGAAAGGCCGTTTGGCCCACGTTTCCGTCCCCGCAGCCAAAGTTTGAGGAGCTGCTCTCGCTACAGCATTCCGCACAGCAGTCGCCTCCATCTGGACGGCATCAGTGACTCATATGAGCATCTGTCTCAAGCGGCTCTGCATCATACACAAGCTTCTTCCCCCGCCTGCAGGTCACGTACCGTAGAAGCACTCGTGCTTGTTGTTGGCCCCGTCGCAGTACGAGTCCCCGAGCCAGCCGAAGACACAGTCCGCGGAGGGGTGACATTGCATTGCACTCACCCGCAGGCCCAGGTTGAGGCTCTCGTCGTTCCCGAAAACGCTCTGCTCGGCGCTGCCCTGCGGACATGGCTTGCAGGTGCTCTGGCCCGCTTCGTCCTGGTACGTGCCTTCCGGACAGGTCTCACAGCGCTGTCGCTCTTCGTTCAAGAAGGTGCCCGGCGTGCACCAGTCGCCGCCCAGACTGGCGGCCAGGAGGTTCGGCTTGGTCTCCGCCAGGATGTACAACATGCGGTAGAACTGCCCCTGCGTGAAGCGCTCCATACACGTGTCGTCCGAGTAGTCCATGTAGTTCCACACCGGATCCTTTTGACCGTCCTCCGTGCACGTGTCTCTCTGCTTCAGGCGCCGACAGCCCTGGCTGAAGCCGCCGAAGGCCGGCGACGCCTCGGGCGGCGTGTCGTCCACCAGATCTCCCCACGTGCAGTCACAGGCCGGCGCCTCCACCGTCAGCGCCTCGAACGTGTGGTAGAGTCCGAAGCCGTGACCCCACTCGTGGATGGCCGTGGCTCCGCTGCAGCCTCCGTTGCACTCGTCGCTGTCGATGGTTTGGTAGTCGATGACCACGCCGTGCCGGGGATTCTCTTCCGCGAAGTCGAAAGGGTAGTGCGCGTAGCCCAGGAGCTGGCTGCTCAGGCAGACGATCAGATACGTGTTCAGCGCAGTGGTGTCCGCCTTGGCCACCTGGAAGTCGCGCATGAGAGTGCGGCGCTGAGCGCAGCCCTGGCGGAAGACCTGGGCGTCGTCGTAGTCACGCCGCTCCCAAGCGCCAAACTGGATGTACGGCGCGAACGCCTCGTTGAGCCGATCGTGCTGATACTGCAGCTGCGAGTCAGAGACTAGTCCCGTGCTGCCGTCGTGCACTACGTGATACACCATCCTGGGAATCACGATGTACGCCGAAGACGTCGCACCGCTCAGCTGCCGCCGCCGTGCTCGCACGTGAGCGTACACGTGTTCCACGATGTCGCGGTGCGCAGATCCCAGACGTCGCGCGTGGAGGTCGGCGGGACTGGGCCGCTCGGTGCCGCACTCGTGAGAGTGGCGGTGCGCCGTCTCGTCCGCAGCGCCATGGCCGCCGCACAGCGCGGCGCTTCGGAAGGCGCAGAGCACGGCCAGAATGCCACCAGCTGACCTCAGGCGCCACATCCGGAAGCGTCGAGAGGAAATGCTGCGACGCACTGGATCCTTACGAAGAACTCATCGGCGCTCCAAAGATCGCGACGCGCACTTCAAAAGCTCCAATAGCGGCACGAAGTTTGGAGTAGAGAGTACCGTCGACGCCGAGCGGCTTTACTTCGGAGCTTTCCCCCGAATGTACGAAGTGGGTCGATTGATTGGGTTCGGCAGGGCGCTTGGAACACGCTGCCGCGGGTGTAGAACCGGGAGAGTGCGAGGGCTCGAGGCGGGGCGAGTGTAACCCTGTAGCATGCCGGGAAGAATGCTTCTCTGGTTGGTCTGCCGGGCGTGTTCCAACCAATCCAGCAATGGGACCTAGAGGAATGCTGTCGGGGGAACGTAGCACAGCAGCCCAGGGCCATGAAGGAACCGGCCCGCGACAACCTCGGTGTAGCATAGCTTGCCGACGCGAGGCAGAAGACCGAACAGCGCCGTTGCGATCAAAGACGGAGAGTCTTTACGGGCGTCGCATTTTCCAATCGTTTGGAGCTCTGAAGAAAACTCTACTTGCTGCCTTTCATTCGTGAAGACATGACAGCAAGACGACAACCCATCATCAACAGCTGACGAAGGCGGAGAAGAGGTGAAGCGCTGACGACGTACTCGGAGTTGAGCTTCATCAGTCTCCTTACACCCCGTGCGCATGCGCAGACAAGATTAGAATGACGCCGGCGGACACGTCTGTAAGGTCGTCGTGGCGCTCTCCGCGAGGCGTGAAGCGTCGCCTCGCGAGTAAAAGCCTGCGGAGGTCGGCCAGCGTGGACAAAGGCTTCGTGCCGCAGGATTTACTTCCAAGCGCCAAGTTGCGCGCGCTCTTCCCGTCTCCAAACGCTTCAAGACGGTGAGTCTTTTCTTTGCCTCTCTCCATTCTCACGTGTCTCTTCCGCATTTCATCACCAAAGAGAAACAAGAGAATCTCACATGAAGAATCCACTCCCTGCCTTGTGCGCCTCTCTCTCTTTCTCTTTGCTCTTCCCAACTCAACTACAGAAGCCGACCTTTGGCAGATGCCAGCGCCAGGCCCGACTCCGCCGACGCCGTCACCTTAAGCTCTTACGAGATCATCGCCAGCGACGCGCTGCTCCAACAGATCCTGAGCGACGTGGGTCTCGGCGACGAGTTCGACGCCAGTGCCGTCGCGGCGCTGGCGCAGCGCCGGCGTCGGCGGGAAGCGATCAGAGCGCCACTGCAGAGCTGGAGCCCGGGTGCCGACTTTCTGGCTTACATGCGCAGAAGAGGCCTGAACTACGCGGAGTTTCGGGCCTTCGAAAGCGCATTCGGAGCGGCAGAGAGACTCGCGAAACGCTCCGCTCTTAAGCTGAAGCAGCCAGAGCTGCGGCGCAACTTGCGACGCCAGTCTCTCATCCAAGCCTTCTTGAGTCAGCAGCGCGCGTCCACGCCGCCAGCGCTGCCTGAAAAGCGCATCGGCATTCTGACCAAAAATCCACTGCCGCCACTGAAGCTTCACGACCGAGCGACGCCCCACGAGCCGGAACCTGATCCTGGCGCCACTCACAGCACCAGCAGCACCAGCAGCAACAGCAGCATCTCCGAACTGCGGCGCCAGCTGCACGAAGCCCAGCGAGGACTTGAGGAGCTGGAGCGTCTGGTGCTCAAAGATGTGCTGTGGATCTCGGAGAACGTGCCTGGCGCCGCCAAGGCGCAGCGCGGTCACAATGCTGTGTGCAAGCGTTGGGCGGCGGAGACACTGGCGCAGCAGCTGCACTTCCTACAGCGTCGGCGTCTCTCTTGGGCGCTACGCCAGTGGACGGATCTGCGGCTCTTCCAACGCGCGGACGAAAAAGTTGTGGCGTTTCTCAAGGTCAAAGGCCTCCGCAGCCTAGCGTGCCACCTCACCGCCTGGCTCCTGCGGCGTCTGAACCGCTTCTGGGAGAAATGGGCGGATCTGGTGGCACAGCTGGTCCTGCAAGAGCAGCACGCCGCTGCTACCCAGATTCTTCGCGTAGCTCGTGGTTTCCTCGCCAAACGCCAATGCGTGCGCAGACGTCACGAGAACGCCGCTTTGCGGCTTCAGCAAGTCGCGAGGCGCAAGCTGGCCTATCTGGAAGCGCGACGGCGTCGTCGACGGGCTCAGGAGCGCCGGGCTGCGACAAGGCTGCAGCAGTGCTGGCACTGCTACGTTGCCAAGCGGCAGCTGTGGCAGCTGCGAGAGCGCCGAGCTGCCATCGTGCTGCAAAGCCTGGCGAGGAGATGCCTGGCAGCCAAAGCCGTGGCGGCCGAGCGCCGACGCCGGCGTCAGGAGCAGGAGGTGCGGCACTTGCAGCGGGTCTGGAGAGGTCGTCAAGGTCGTCGGGTGGCGCATTACATGCGGGAGGAGAAGAGGCGCGACGCCGCAGTGATACTCCAGGCCACCGCGCGAGGTCGACAGACTCGGCAGCGGCTACAGCGGCAACAGCAAGAGAGACTAGAAGGCCAGGCGGCCACGGCGATTCAGAGCTTGGCAAGGCAGCGCAAAGCGCGGCGTCGTGCGCGAGCCATCCAGGCGTCAAGAGATGCGGGGGCCACCAAGCTACAACGCGTGCGTCGGGGCCAGCAAGCGCGGCGTCGGGCGCAGCGACTCAAGGAGGAAAGGGCGGCGGCGACGCGCTTGCAAAGTATGGCTCGCAGCCGACGAGCCAAGGACGTGGTCCGACGCAGGAGGTTTGCGGCGTTGCAAAAGAAGCGCCAGAAGGACTCGGCTGCCCTGCGGATCCAGGCGTTGCACCGCGGTCGCGTCGGCCGGCGTCGGGCAGAAACTACGGCGATTGAGAGGGAACGTCGCTTGGCGGAGCAGAGAAGTC